>JAQJVL010004245.1:0-47678 GCA_035578905.1 Stictocephala bisonia | reverse complement strand
CCCCTTTTTTTTTAGACCCGTCTGTGAACCATACAATTCGGTCGTGAGAAGAAACCGGGCTACTAACACCGTCCCAGTACTCCCTCGACCTGAACTCCACAGTATAGGGTCTGGTGAAAAGATACTTAGTCCCAATGAAGTCAGACTTCATTGAGAGTACCTCATTGTTTACTAGATTGGCCACTGAGGAGTGACCTATACAGGACCCCCTCCAGTGGCCAGTTAGTTGAAGCCTATAAGCCGCCGCCCGAGCCTCCCAATAATGAAGAGATCAAGGGGTGGCAGGTTAAGAAGAACCTCCAGTGCAATAGAAGGGGTCGACCTAAAGGCCCCTGTCATGCACATGCAGGCAAGTCTTTGTAGGCTAGAAAGCCTACCCCGGACAGTTACCTGATTGACCTTAGGCCACCAGATCAAAGCCCCGTAAGTAATTTGTGGTCTGATGACCACTGTGTAAAGCCAGTGGCAGACATGGGGTAACAGGCCCCATGTGGAGCCCACGCAGCGCCTAGTAGTCACGAAGGACCACTTAGCTCTGCGGATGACTTTATCAAGGTGCAAGTTCCATGTCAGTTTCTGATCAAGGATTACTCCCAGATACTTAACCGACAATGAAACAGGCAGAGACACTCCATCAAGGGCTAGGCCTCTGAAGGAGCCCTGAACCCTTTTCCTGGTGAAGGGGACAATTACTGTCTTGGAAGGGTTTATTGCAAGCCCTTCTCTTACACACCAGGAGTTTACTGCTTCTCGACTGTCGTTCATGATGTCCGTAACAGTGCCCTGGTACTTGCCACGGACCAGTAGGACAAGATCGTCCGCATAGCCCTGAATGAAAATGCCCTTTTCCGTGAGGCTGACTAGGAGATCATCCACCACCAGGTCCCACAGGAGGGGTGATAGAACTCCCCCCTGCGGGCATCCTCGGCTCGCAGAAATCTCGGACGGGTGGGTATATACCACTGCACGTGTAGGGGTGGGTCAATCGAGTTCCTGAAATGATAGTTTAAACTAACGAAAGTGAAAAGGATTAATTCAGGATAGAGAATTATATATTAACTACTCGTTGTAATAGTATATACATAAACGAATATGGTGAAAACAGTGCGGTTTACGTGAGTTCAGCCATAACAATTATTATAAACAGCTTAAAACCTTCCGGAGAGATACGACCTCAACCAACTGTGTGGCAGGCCACGAACTCCAGAATTCCACAGTCTGTCAAGGAGGATATTGTGTTCCACACAATCAAAAGCCTTAGATAAATCAAGGAAAACACTTAATGTCGTATTGTGGATATCCTGGTCGCTCACAATCATTTCCACTAAGTGGATGATTGCGTCGACAGTTGATTTACCTTTCTGAAAACCAAACTGGTTATTTGACAACATTTTGAGTCTTTCAAAGAAATTTAGCATCCTGCGCATGAAAAGTTTTTCAAAAACTTTGCTTAGCATCGGCAGGATGGAGATAGGCCTATAATTGTTTAGTTGCCGTGAATCTCCCTTTTTGAAGATAGGAGTCACTTTTGCAACCTTGAGAGAATTTGGAAAGGTGCCTGTTTTGAATGAAAGATTAATTGATTGAGTAAAGGGGCCCACGATGCCGTTTTGGCAGTTTTTCAGAAGCCATGTCGACATGTCGTTGATATCAGCCGATTTTTTGCCTTCAGATAGCAAAATAGTTGGTCAAGAAATAAGGGAGGAGTTGCGTTGACAACAAACGGCTTCACGTACTGTATATAAGAATGTCCCATTTGAGTATGTTTTGAAAAGACAAGTGTAAATGACATATTTCTTCTGTATGATTTGTATTCTCCGTGTACAAATAAACAAAAAGTTAGTTAGTTAGATTAAGTGGGGATATATAGTTGGTCCAGCCAACCCTTGCAACGAAGCCTAAGGCTTTTTGTGCCAATCCCGGTGCCTAATCGTCGTAAAGCTGGCAACCCTTGACCAAGTCAAGGAGCTTCTTCACTAGATTAGTAATTTCCAACTGTCCCAGAGGTGAGCCTTCAAAAAGTGCTCTTCTTCTGGCACCAAGGGCCTCACACTCCAGGACAATGTGTTCTGCCGACTCTTCGTCCTCCCCACAGAGGCGACAGATGGGATCCTCCGTAAAGAGTCCCACCGTTCTTAGATGCCTCCGGAATTTGCCGTGGCCGGTGATGAGTCCCACCACCAGCTTAACGTGCGGTTTACTTAACCCATGAAGTGACTTTGCCAACTTCTGGGAGGGATTCTTGACAAGAACCTTGCCGAGTCTTTGCCCTGGGAACCGCCGCCATCTTTCCAGATGTCTGGCGCTGACCCAGTTTTTAATTGCTGTTTTGGCAGCTGCAATCGAAACGCCGCAGGCCGGCTCAGGACCAATGAAGGGCTTGAGAGCACCCTCCCTAGCCAAGGCATCGGCCTGCTCGTTGCCTTCTAATCCCCAATGTCCTGGGATCCATTCCAGCAAGACCTGATTTCTTGAACCCAGGATGCTGAGGGAATCCACACATTCCCAGACTAGACCATACGAGACCTTCCAGGAGTCAAGAGCCCCTAAGGCCGCCTGACTGTCTGAGAGGATGTGGATATATTTCCCGCAAACCCCTCTCTCGACCGCCTGGGCGGCACAATGAAGGATTGCGGTGACTTCAGCTTGGAAAACGGTGCCATACGCTCCCAGGCTCACGCTAGCGTTGGTCCTAGGGTCGCCAGTATAGACACCAAATCCAGCTCTGTTGCCTATTCTAGACCCGTCTGTGAACCATACAATTCAGTCGTGAGAAGAAACCGGGCTACTAACACCGTCCCAGTACTCCCTCGACCTGAAATCCACAGTATAGGGTCTAGTGAAAAGGTACTTAGTCCCAATGAAGTCAGACTTCATTGAGAGTACCTCATCGTTTACTAGATTGGCCACTGAGGAGTGACCTGTACAGGACCCCCTCCAGTGGCCAGTTAGTTGAAGCCTATAAGCCGCCGCCCGAGCCTCCCCAATAATGAAGAGATCAAGGGGTGGCAGGTTAAGAAGAACCTCCAGTGCAATAGAAGGGGTCGACCTAAAGGCCCCTGTCATGCACATGCAGGCAAGTCTTTGTAGGCTAGAAAGCCTACCCCGGACAGTTACCTGATTGACCTTAGGCCACCAGATCAAAGCCCCCTAAGTAATTTGTGGTCTGATGACCGCTGTGTAAAGCCAGTGGCAGACATGGGGTGACAGGTCCCATGTGGAGCCCACGCAGCGCCTAGTGGTCACGAAATAAACAAAAAAGTATAATTTAGATTTTTGTACACATTGAAGCTCGTTCGAGAATTTAACCCATAAAATTATACAAATCGTAATTCCTTTTAGTTTCTTGAGTTTCATTTAGTTCAAAAGAAAATTTATGCAAATATCTTACAAATCTAGAAAATTGTTTTTTTTTTTTTTTTAATTTATGTGTTAATTAGAGCAGGTTTTTTAAAAAGCACTATACACTGTATAAGGAAAATTTTTGAAATGTCTATATTGTATTACGTAAAACAGCCATTTTTATTTGTAGAACTGAAAACGCTAACTGGTCTGCAATAGGATCAGAGTTCCTTAGAACCCCTCTCCCCCCCACAAGGGTTACAAGTTAAAGGTTATCGCAACAATGTTTTACGTTGTGTTTGACAATTAATTACCCTTTGAGCTATTATGAAGTATAACTTTTTTATAGAGTCGAGATTGTTTTATCTTAATTCCCTTTTACTACTTTTTTTAGTGTTAACTTATTTGACACATTTTTTAGGATGTTTTTTTACGAAAGTGTTGACCTAATATTGTTTAATTTTCATTACAATTAATTGTTTTTAATTTAATTTAATTGTGTTTATTAATTTAATTGTACAATTTAATTGTTTAATAAGAGTACATTTAAATTAATTTGTTACATTTTAGTTATGCTTGTTACTTTCTCCCATATGCGTTAGCAAAAAGTATTGTGATCGTTAAAATTTTTTTTTTACAAATTAGTTTAAAAATCCATTTTAGGGCCCCCAGAACCCAAAAAAGTGTTTTTCTAAACAACATTTTGGTGTCTGTCCGTATGTGTCCGTGGTTTTTTCTAAAGCACTTTTTATGTTTGAAATGTGGTATGTAGGTGTATTTAGCCAATATATCCATATTTTTTTAAATGTTAGTTTTTTTGTTTTTATGGAAAAAAATACAAAAATAAAATTTTCTCAAAAAGGGTGCTAACGATTTTGAAAGATGTGAATTATAATTTAAAATATTTTAGTAAAAACCGCATGTCTCTTACTTGACTAGTTTTTTAGCTGTGGCAAAATACATATTTGGGAATCAAACTAGTAATTTTCAATTTTTTTATTTTTTAGTGTTTAATATGGGGGGAAGTTTGTGCCAATTCTTTAGAACCATTTATTTTGTTTATTTATAATTTACTAAATGAAGATTCTTTCCAAGAATATTGCAGGTTAACGTATACAACTGAACGTGTAAATGTATAACTTGCTGTACAAAATGGGCGACTGCAAGTTCCCCCCAAACAACTTTCTCCACATTTCACTCAGAGGCGTTATACAATGTACGAAAGACAGAATCCATTTCGTAACTACCTTACAAGGAAAGTATCAATTTATTACTGTCGGCCTTAATACTTATCAGTAATTGGTTTTATTGCATATTCATATTCTTTAACCTCATACATCGAACGTGGTGACGGCTATCAATTTAAATTGACACAAAACTTTAAATTTCATGATTTTTATATTTTACGTGTTTTTTTATTTTTATTTATTAGGTTCTATTCTGGAAATTATGTATTTATCGAGAATTGTTTCTCTTCAGTGTAGGTATTTATAGTCACTAGGGGATACCCCTGCACGCTTCGCGTGCCAACCCCGTTACTTTTGACTTCAAATATTAGTAATTAAACTGTATTAAGTAAAATCATATTGTGACTTTCAGAGTGGTCTCCATCCTGGGAACCGGTGATGCGGAAGTAATGGATGGGTCGCTGACCACCTGCCCTGCTTGTTTACAACCTTTGGGGCACGATGGCTTACGCATGAACGCCCCTTTACCTCTTCAATCAACTTCTAGAATCTTCTGGGTTGACGAGCCAGCTCTGTCATGGAACTTCGGACGCAGGGGAATTCGAGAAGTTTCTAGATGGAGACCTGCGGGTGATATATACGGCCCGGATACCAGTCAGTCAGTCAGTCAGTCAGTGAGTCTAGAGCCTACAGCCCGGGTGTTTTGCAGCGACAGTGAGCGAGTTCTACAGTGCGAGTGAAGTGTCCGAGTTTAGTGAAGTGGTCTACGGAGAAGTTACCGGTGAGTGGTTCGTTGTGGGGATCAACGAAGGAGCAGTGCGGTACTTGTGGACGACTTCTGAAGGGACACTGAAGAAACTGTGAGTGAACTGTTAGCTTTGGACTGTAGGTAGTAGGGAATCTAGTAAAGTCAATTAGTAGTCAGTAATTGTAAATAATAGTAGGGAATCTAGTAGAGTCACTTTATAGTTAGTAATTGTAAATAATAGTAGAGAATCTAGGAAAGCCACTTTGTAGAGCTAGGAATTGTGATTAAAAGAAGGGAATTTAGTAAAGTCACTTTGCAATTAGTAGTTGTAATTATTAATGCCATCTAAGATTGTAAATATAAATTAGTTTAACTGTAACAGTAGGCCTAATAGTAAATTGTACTTTTCCCAATAGTTAAAGTTAAGAAAATAATCCATTTAATTATAATAAGTTAATTTTATATATTCAATAAATTTAGTAATTGTTTAGTATATCGTGTTGCTTATTTGTAAAACCCACATAGCGATTAATTAATTATAGATTAGGACGTAAAAACGTCACACTGGTGTCAGAAGTGGGATTGATTTGTTGAGCAACACGTTTAATATTTTTATTTATTGATAGTTATTGTTAAGCTGTTTATTGAATTCATTTACTGTAATTCTATATTGTTCAGACGTAGTTTTGCAAAAGAACGATGGCATCTAGTGGAGTTAAGTTAGTAGTCTTAAAAGTGGCTGATTTAAAGCGGGAGTTAGAAGAAAGGGACTTAGATCATACTGGAACAAAATCAGTTTTAGTAAGTAGACTTAAGCAGGCAATGCTAGAAGCAGGGGATGATCCAGAAACATTCCTTTTTGAAACTGAAGCTAGTTCACTTAAGTCTATGATTATCAGAAATGCAGAGAAATTACAAAGTGACTTAGCAGAGAAATTACATAGTGACTTAAACAGAAATGCAGAGAAATTACAAAGTGACTTAAACAGAAATGTCGAGAAATTACAAAATGACTTAAAAGGAAATGCAGAGAAATTACACAGTGACTTAAAAGAAGTGAAAGATGACTTAACCGAAAAACTAAATAGTAATTGTAAAACCTTGAAGGAAGAGTTAGCTACAGAATTTAATTATAAAATTTGCCAAGTTGAAGACGAATTTAAAAAACAATTAGATGACTGTTCGAACGAATTTAAAAAACAATTAGATGACAGTTCGAAGCAATTAGGTGATAGGATTAGGGTTTTAGAAGAAATGGTTCAGGGGAGGAAGGAGTCAATAACCTGCAAAGAACCACCTGGGATCTCAGGAAGTGGACAGCAACCGCCCAGCCTGGAACATCGGTCCAGTGTGAGTCCACCCGTAAATAACGCAAGTTTGCCAACCTTTGACGGAAAGATGTCCTGGGAAGATTTTATTACTTTGTTTGAGACTGCCGCTGCTGTCTACAATTGGCCATCATCAGCGAAGGCGTCCATGTTGTGCCTTTCACTTCGAGGAGAAGCTCTGAGCGTACTGCAAACAGTTCCACCTGCTGAGCGACAGAATTACGAAGATTTGATTAGACGGTTGGAAATGCGGTTCGGACATAAACACATGGAACTGGTCTACAGATCTCAGCTCAGGAGTCGTCACCAGAAGTCCAATGAGAGTCTTCAAGAATTTGAAGCTGACATCGCACGATTAGTGAGGGGCGCTTATCCCACAGTGGACGAAGCTGTCTACGAGAGCCTATCCATTGAAAGGTTCCTCGATGGACTGCGGGATGCTGAGACGCAGCAGGCTGTAAAGTTGGCCCGGCCTAACACTTTAAACGAGGCCCTGACGCAAGCCTTAGAGTTTGAGGCCGTAAAGCAATCCGTCCGGGGCCAGGCACGTCTGCGAGGAGTCTACGCAGAGGAAGAAGAACCTATGAAGATAGAAGACATCGTAAGAAAAGTACTTGATGCCCTGAGGGACCGGAAGAAGGAGATTTGCTGTTGGGGTGTGGAGAGTTAGGCCATCCCCGAAGTAAATGCCCGAGTAAAGCCTCTCGGGGGGCAGAGGCAGGAAAACTAAAAAGGGTTGATGGGAAGGGGCAACTGTCAACCCAGCAACTTGAGGCCCCAGCTAAGAGCATCATCGTAGCATCTTTGTCAGGTCAGACCAATAGCCTTTACATAGACGGATTGGTAAACGGGGAGCCCAGAAGCCTTTTGCTGGACACTGGTGCAACGATGACGATATTGAATGAAGATATTTGTCCTTCCTCTATGAAAATAACTCCGACGACCTGGACAGTGAAGACTGCGACTGGGGACTTTGCCAGCGTCCGCGGGGAGACAGTTGTCACCTTCTGCATCGGGGGTGCATGTCTTGAGCATCGCGCTCTTGTAGCTGACATTGAGGAGGACGTCATACTCGGCATGGACATGATGACGAAACTTGGCTTACAGTTGGACCTCAGGAAAGGAGTGACGACCATTGGGGGAGAGGAAGTTGCTCTTCAGCATAGGAAGAATTTATCTTCTTGGGTGCGCTTGTTGAAGGACGCCACTCTGCCACCTCGAACTCAGAAGATCGTCAGAGCAGAAATGGACAAGACTATTCCGGAAGGCCAGAACTTAATGCTGGAACCAGTTATAAACGACGAGGAACTTGGACGTGGGGTACTTGTAGCGAAAACACTGTTCAAATCTTCTAAGGAAGTTCCAGTCCGTATAATGAATTTGAATGACCATCCTGTTGCATTGAAACAAGGTAAGCTCCTAGGTAAATGTTCTTCGGTTTCTTCTGTTTCACGAGCTGATAGGAATATCTCTTCAGACCATAAAAACCTTCCAGAAGACATAGCGGAGTTTGTAAGAGATGCATGCAGGGGAATGACATTGGATCAAACGAAGCAAGTCGCTAGGCTAATAACAGAGTATCAAGATGTGTTTGAAACTGCTACGGGGCCAAAAGGTAGGACAACTGTGGTTCAACATAAAATTGATGTTGGAGACGCTAGACCAATCCGTCAAATACCTAGAAGATTACCCTGGGCGAAGAGAGAAGAGGCAGAGCGAAAAATAAAAGAAATGGAGCAAGATGGAGTGATTGAGCCCTCCAGCAGCCCATGGACTTCGCCGGTAGTACTAGTAAAGAAGAAGGATGGGACTTCCAGGTTCTGCGTGGATTACCGACTACTGAACAATGCTACGAAGAAAGACAGTTATCCCTTGCCCCGGATTGACGACACTCTGGATGCTCTCGGAGGCTGTAAGTTCTTCTCGACCCTGGACTTGAAGAGCGGGTACTGGCAGGTAGAGATAGCTCCGGAGGACAAAGAGAAAACAGCGTTTTCCATAGGGAATGGAAACGGACTTTGGCAGTTCACAGTGATGCCCTTTGGACTCTGCAATGCTCCAGCTACCTTCGAGAGACTCATGGAAAATGTGCTACGGGGACTGACTTGGGAAACTTGTCTAGTGTATCTGGACGACATCATAGTCCTAGGGAAGACGTTTAACGACCATCTTCAAAATCTGGAGAAAGTTTTTAAGAGGCTTCGTTCTTCCAACCTGAAGTTAAACCTAAAAAAATGTAATCTTTTCAAGAATAAGGTTAACTATCTTGGACACGTAGTGTCATCTGAAGGAGTGACTGTGGATCCGGAGAAGATTAGCACCGTGAAGGAGTGGCCTGTCCCACGTAACAAACATGAGGTGAGGAGTTTTCTTGGACTTTGCACCTACTACCGCCGCTTCGTGAAGGGCTATGCTGATATTGCTAAGCCACTGACCAAGCTCACCGAAGAACAGCGTAAGTTTGAGTGGACTCCGGAAGCTAGTGAGGCTTTTGAGACACTTAAAACTTCCCTTTGCAGCGCTCCAATCTTAGGGTTCCCACGGTTTGGAGAGAAATTCATTGTGGACACGGACGCCAGCGATGTGGGTATAGGGGCAGTTCTCTCCCAAGTTCAGGACGACCATGAAGCTGTAATAGATTACTTCAGCAGAACGCTATCCAAAGCAGAGAGGAATTATTGCGTCACCAGAAGAGAGCTACTTGCAGTCGTGAAGTCATTAGAGCACTTTCACAAGTACCTCTATGGACAGCCTTTCCATTTAAGGACCGACCATTCTGCCCTGACTTGGCTAATGAACTTCAAGAACCTGGAGGGACAGACAGCTCGATGGGTGCAGCGTCTTCAAGAATACAACTTCACCTCTGAACACCGACGAGGGAGAAACCATTCCAATGCCGACGCCCTGTCTCGCCGACCTTGCCCAGAGGGTTGTAAGCACTGCTCCAAGGTAGAAGAAAGGAATCTGTCCGTGGAAGTGCGCTGTGTCTCTTTGGAGCCAGCTAGTGGATGGGAGCCGGAGGAACTCCGTAAAGAGCAGCTTGAGGATAGTGAGGTTGGACCACTGCTGCGGGAGAAGGAATCGGGGGCTCGTCCTAGCTGGGAGGCCATTGCAGCTAGGAACCATGTTTATAAGAGCTACTGGGCACAGTGGGACTCAATGAGGGTTAAGAACGGAGTGCTTATAAGAATCTGGGAGGCCCCTAATGGTAGGAAGCAGATTGAACAGATTGTGCTCCCCAGAAGTAAAAGAAAGGAAGTGCTGGAGGAGATCCACAATGGAGCATCTGGTGGGCACTTAGGTGTCAACAGAACGGTGGACAAGCTACGTCAGCGGTTCTACTGGTTGAACTTGAGGGCTGATGTAGAGAAGTGGTGCCGCCAATGTGATGTCTGTACTGGAAGCCGAGGGCCACAAACAAGAAGTCGAGGCAGAATGCAACAGTACAACGTTGGGGCACCCTTCGAGAGGATCGCCATCGACATCGCCGGTCCATTTCCCATGTCAGATGCAGGAAATAAATATCTCCTGGTGGCCATGGACTACTTTACAAAATGGCCAGAAGTATACGCCATACCAAATCAAGAAGCCGCAACAGTGGCTGGGTGCTTGGTGAACGAATTCATCTGTCGGTATGGAGTGCCACGTGAGCTGCACAGCGACCAAGGGACGAACTTCGGATCCTTGTTGATGAAGGGGGTGCTTCAGCGTCTCGGAGTGCACAAGACACGGACTACTGCGCTTCATCCGCAATCTAATGGGATGGTCGAGAGATACATAAAGACACTCGTTGGACACCTCAGGAAAGTTGTGTCCACCAATCAGCGGGATTGGGATCGGAAGGTGCCCATTTTCCTCCTGGCGTACAGATCTTCGGTCCACGATACTACGGGTTTCACCCCAGCGAGGATGATCTTCGGAAGGGAGCTGCGGCTGCCTAGTGACCTCATGTTCGGCCTGCCACCTGACGCAAAGCAGCCCGCAACGGACTACGCCTGCGAGCTCGTCGACCACCTACACGACACTCACGAGTTCGCTCGTCAGCACCTAAAAATGGCCAGTGACAAAATGAAAGCTCGCTACGACCGGCAAGCCAATTCGACTGGATTCCAGGTGAACGACCTGGTGTGGCTCTACAGTCCCATCCGGAAGAAGGGGAGATGCCCGAAATTTCAACAGGATTGGCAAGGACCTTATCGGGTAGTGACACGAATCAACGATGTGGTCTACAGGATTCAAAGACACCCAAGAGGCAAGATGCTTGTGGTCCACCTTGATCGCCTAGCACCGTACCATGGAGCGGAAGCTGATCGGGACGATCAGCCTTAAGGAGGGGGCAGTGTGACATTCAGAGTGGTCTCCATCCTGGGAACCGGTGATGCGGAAGTAATGGATGGGTCGCTGACCACCTGCCCTGCTTGTTTACAACCTTTGGGGCACGATGGCTTACGCATGAACGCCCCTTTACCTCTTCAATCAACTTCTAGAATCTTCTGGGTTGACGAGCCAGCTCTGTCATGGAACTTCGGACGCAGGGGAATTCGAGAAGCTTCTAGATGGAGACCTGCGGGTGATATATACGGCCCGGATACCAGTCAGTCAGTCAGTCAGTCAGTGAGTCTAGAGCCTACAGCCCGGGTGTTTTGCAGCGACAGTGAGCGAGTTCTACAGTGCGAGTGAAGTGTCCGAGTTTAGTGAAGTGGTCTACGGAGAAGTTACCGGTGAGTGGTTCGTTGTGGGGATCAACGAAGGAGCAGTGCGGTACTTGTGGACGACTTCTGAAGGGACACTGAAGAAACTGTGAGTGAACTGTTAGCTTTGGACTGTAGGTAGTAGGGAATCTAGTAAAGTCAATTAGTAGTCAGTAATTGTAAATAATAGTAGGGAATCTAGTAGAGTCACTTTATAGTTAGTAATTGTAAATAATAGTAGAGAATCTAGGAAAGCCACTTTATAGAGCTAGGAATTGTGATTAAAAGAAGGGAATTTAGTAAAGTCACTTTGCAATTAGTAGTTGTAATTATTAATGCCATCTAAGATTGTAAATATAAATTAGTTTAACTGTAACAGTAGGCCTAATAGTAAATTGTACTTTTCCCAATAGTTAAAGTTAAGAAAATAATCCATTTAATTATAATAAGTTAAATTTATATATTCAATAAATTTAGTAATTGTTTAGTATATCGTGTTGCGTATTTGTAAAACCCACATAGCGATTAATTATTTATAAATTAGGACGTAAAAACGTCACAATATTATTTACATTCATTTACAGCAGCTCACTCACTGAACTTCATTTGCACTGTATTTATAGTGCAATACTTATAAGCAACCAGTGTTATTACTAAGCCTATTTCAAATGTTCATTTTATTTAAGGGCTGATGATAACATACACACAGACAGACATGTACTGTATTCGCTCTTTTATAATTAACTTGATATTTTACTGTGCTGCTCTCTATGTTTACCTGACACATTATTTGGATCATTTAACAATTGTTTATGTCACCAGCTGGTCAATTAAAATTAATCTCCATAAGATTAACATTGCAACTTTGACGCCATGTGGGACAAAAAACCTTTGGGAATTTCAAAAATCTAGCTCCGTTAAGACTTAAAAAACAAAATTATAATAACAATAAAATACAATTCATCAAAATCTGTCAAGTAATGAGTTCAGAAAGTGAATGAACTAGACCCGATTGTTTTAATTTATAGGATTTTAACAAAACTTCCAGAACAGTCTTCAAAAAGTATTCTTTATTTTACGTGTCCATTGGATGACACAAATAAAATTCGGTAAGGCTGTTTATAGATACAGCATTTTGATCTGAATACAACTACAGGTAAAACAAAATAATTATGTTTGAAAATTATTTGTTAATGTTAAGCTGTTCATGATTGTTGATTTTTTTTATATTTCCTGCGCATCAAGTGTTTAAGAAAACAAATTTAACGTTTCTACCGATTTAAAATTCATATCGTCTTCAGGTGTTACATACTAACTTGTCATGCATTTCAATTCAAACTAGTATCTAAGAGTGAATCAAACCATTACAGAATTAAAAAAACCTTGAGGGTGTCGCTTAAGATTCTGAAGAGGCTGTCGGACAAGTTGGGTTTAGTCCCATAAGAACAATGTTATTTTCGAATCCATATTTTTTCGTTATTTGTTGACCAAAAGTTATGTATGAGGTGTCATTTTAAACGTTATCATATTACGCATTGGGTTTGCTTTTGATATTTTGAATACATACGCTTAGTTTTGAAAAATAGGTGAAAATAAAAACTTAAAACTAAGTTTTTTTTGGATAAAACTAATTAGGAATGTGCAAAGCAATTCCAACGTGCAATTTCATTCTTCATAAAATGCAATTTGTTTGGAAAACCTCCGTTTGAAAATAACTTGTTTAATTTGGATGCGCTTGATCGTACGTCCGGTACGAAAATTATATTGTTCTTATGGGATTAAAACCAACATGGCCCACAGCCTCTGAAGACTCTTAAGGCTGTTTTCTAATAATTATGGTAGTCTGTCACGTATCCCGCCACCTGAAGAAGACAGGAGTTTAAAAACCGTAGAAACGTTTTTTATATACTATAACCGTTGGTAATCTCAAAAAAAATCCCAAGTATAAAAACTCGTGAAATAGGAGGAAATTGTTCTGAACAGCTTAGCTTGTTGGACATTGATAAGTCGACAGGACGTTAGGAGAGACTTCAACGCGCGGATGTTGAAGAGTTCACCATAATGCAGTGTGTGCTGGAAATACAGCACAAGGATACTTTCAATGAATTACGTAATGGTCCCATACGACAAGGAAGCTGCAGGGCTCAAGGTTGGGATCCGTCCCACTTTCTTTGACCATCCAGCGACGGTAACCATCCAACCTTGAGTATACGTCTTCAAGGTCATTAAACAGGCAAAGTAAGCCTCGTTGAGTATAGACTTCTTTTTATTTACACAATGGACAGTGAAGTATTGATAACTGCCAAATGGTACCACATAGATTGAGCATCGAGCATGGGCACATTTTCTAATACTACAAGATTGATGGTATAATATTATAATCAACCATTGGAAGCATGGCTTTGAGTGGTTTTTCAAAGCTATTAATTGTGAGTTATTTATTACCGTTTGTGATTATTTCTCTAAAGATATAATAGAATCCAATAAACGAGCTTAATTTGTATGTTTGAACATTATTTTTTTCTGGATTTACATAAATTCAAACCATACATGTCTTGTTGAATTCGCTTTCCTCATTATGATAAGGAATTCCAATGTACTGTCCCGACGAGCCCTCTAAAATGTCGGGAGCATTCTTGAACATTATTCTGGTTCATTGTTTGATCATGAATAATATACACTTCATATTCATAAAGATATCTTTATCACTCTCCCTGTTAAGAGAAAAAAATTCCCATAGCATTTAATTTATTATTATTATTTTTTCTATTTATTTTGTATCAAATATGATAGTTGTCTTATTTTTTAGTTTAAACTGATTAGTTATGAGTATTTTTTCTCATTTATAACTTCATATTGAATTTTTAAATATTATATAACGACAAAATTATTTAGCAATATATAGTTTCCATCAACTAGCATACAGCTAGATGGTTTATATGTGCACTGCAGCAATGTGTATTTGCGCTTGCGAAAATAAATTGAATTGAATGTGAAGGAGAAATATAAAGCAATTGTCAAAGAAAGCGTAAAAACTTAAAACTTACTTAAAGAAAGGGTGGTTTAACAATGAATTAGAAAAAGGACAAAATAATAATGGTAGGGAAAGATGTGACTTGAATTGTATGAGGGTAAGAAGTCCCGTAGTATGAAATAGAATGACAACAAAAACGGGGAAATGAGTCATACGATGGAAAAGGGAAACAAATATTTTGAAATGACTATGGAGTGATGAAACATCAACAAACAAAAGTTACAATTTGTTATCAGAAATCACTGCAAAAATAACTTATGGAACGAAACAGAATATTATATAACAAAAGTAATAGGTAAAACGCAGAAATATGACATATATAACATTAGTGATAAGAAAAGTAGTGTGATCCGTTTATGCAGAGTGCGTTTTATCATTGATTTTATAGGTTATAATCAATGGTTTTATCCTGGCACACCTGGATATAATTTAAACGGACTGAGATATCAATATGAGACCTTGAGCTTACATATTTTTTTTTAATGTTTCAAGTAGGTAAACATTTTACCCCTCTTTTCTAAAGGGGGGCATAGGGAAGCAACTAAAAATGTTCAAATGTAAACCCCTATCATGTGACCCTTCTTTTTAAAGGGACTAAAATAAGAAATCTAATGATGCAAACTAAAAATAGTCTCTACGTTTAATTTAATAGAGTAAAAGACTAATTTATAATAATAAAACCATTTACTTTCTTGGTCTGTTTTTCGTAACATGAGTTTGTCTTAGCTTTTTACACACGGCTATTAAACTGTCAAACAGCCGAAGGTGAACAGTTTGAACACTTGCTAAATTAAAAGATTTGTTTCAAGAATTTTGTTAGTGTTGACTCATGTAACAAAAAACAGGACAAGAAAATGTATGATTTTTATTATTGTAACTTTGCTTTTTATTCTGTTGAACTAAACGTAAAGACCTATAGTTTGCATCATTGGGTTTCTTTTTTATTACCTTTAATACAAGGGGTCACACAATAGGGGGTTGCATTTGAACATTTTTAATTGCCTCCCTTTACCTACTTGTAATTTTTTTTAATGTGTTAAAATAGGTAAGGTCGAGGTCTCACATTGATACCTCAGCCCGCTTAAATTATATCCAGGTGTGCCAGGACATAAAACTCATTTTGTTTTATTAGCCTCCAGAACTGTTATATTATAAAAATAATACTGGTTTAGATTACCTTTTACTATCGTAACAGTTCTTCTATTACATTACTGCTATGTACATTTCAAAGCATATAAAGCTTCATCAGGCTTCCAAAAACGTCACTGTTTAAAACATTAAAATACTAAAATTATGAAACATTTAAATATATTAAAACACGAGTACATACAATACACTTGCCGGCCGGCGATAGACACCGACTGATGACTAATGAGCAGGTCATATGTTGGTGTCTAGACACCAACTGCTTTATAAGCTTTGAAATGTACATAGCAGTAATGTAATTGAAGAACTGTTAAGACAGAAAAAGGTAATCTAAACCAGTGTTATTTCCTTGAAACTCACTCTGTATATAAGGATATCCTTGATCTCACAATGACCAACCCTCAACTTCTTCGCCTTAAAGTCTGATTAAAATTTATTATTTGCACTATACATCCTATTGACTGGAAACTCTCACCCACTCACCCTAGCACAACATCTTTGAGGGACGATCTAGTGAGGTTGTTCATGTATAGGTAGGTGGATCTATACCACTGTTCGTGTATTGGTGGACAGGTGGGATAATGCCATTATACATGTATGGGCGGGCGGGTTGGTCAATACCACTGTTCGTGTATGGGCGGGTGGGTTGGTCAATACCACTGTACGTGAATGGGTGGGCGGGTGAGTCAATACCAATGTACGTGTATGGACGGGCGTGCGGGTCAATGCCATTGTACGTGTATTGAGTGGTCCGACTGCTACCGAGTGGTCGAAGGAGGAACACGGAAGTTAGAAGAAGTTTAATATAATATAATATTATATTAAACTTATATTTAATAAAATATAAGTTTAATTTAATATCAGCTGTGACTTTTCATAAACAAACAGTGAAATTTTAATCTGAGTTTTTTTATGATTTCAGTGATAAATTTGAAAACATATATGTTTAAAGATTGGAAAAGAACATTTTGAACTCGAACTTTAACTGTAAAACAAGGTATTATAAACTATAATAATTTTATAATTTGTAAAACGTGTACATAATATTGAAGTAGAGTTAAATAGGTTAGGAATAATATCAAGTATTCAATCTTAAATAGAAGCTCATATAATTTAACAGCTAATTAATTATATTACCAATCAATATATTTAAATAGTACACTTCAACAACATCATTTGTTATATAACAAGCATATCATGGCTAGAAAAAGGGATAACAGAGAATATGTATGTGCTGTGTGTGTAAGAGTGGTAATAGAGAACGATGAGGGCATAAGCTGTGATGGTGGGTGTGACCGTTGGTTCCACCGTAATTGTATGAAGATTACAAAAGCAGAATATACAAAGTTAACAGCAAATAATTCTTTGAAGTGGAAGTGTAGCCGTGCAGATTGTAAGCCCGAAAATCTCTCTACCCTAACTGATCTGTCAAATAAAATGTCACTTATATTGGATAGAATGTCTAACTTGGCAACCAAGGATGAATTCAAGGCAGTCACAGATGGCATTTCTCAACTGAGTCAAAAGGTCGTAGAGTTAACTGAGAAACTGTCGGATATCGAGCCCCGTTTAACTACAGCTGAAGAAAGTATTTTTAAAGTTCAGGCCGATGTGCAGAAATTGATGGAAAACCCGCCTATGAACAATGAGGAAGATTTGATAGCTGAGATTTCAGATCGCTCAAAGAGGCTTCACAATTTCATTCTATACAATGTACCTGAAAGCACAAAAACACTCCCTAATGATAAAAAAATTGAAGATCTAAATATTATAACTAAAATATACTCAGCCCTAAAGATGACGCTACCCAATCAAGTTTCATACTTCAGAATAGGAAAATCTAGAGATAGATGCCGCCCTCTTAAACTTATATTCAAAACTCAGGAAGATGCACTTAACTTATTAAAAAATTTCTCATCTGAAGATATAGCGAAGGCGTATTAAGAGCTGAGTGAGATCTATATTTCTCGTGATAGGACGCAGAAGGAGAGGCATTATCTTAGCGAACTTAGAAAAGAACTTGAAGCTAGAACCAAAGGCGGAGATAACAACTTAACAATTAAATATATTAATAATATTCCAAAAATTGTCCAGAAGGTCCAAAAAAACTAGTTAACTTGGCCAGGAGATCAAAATGTCTTGAGTGCTTGTTATTTTACTGTGTCTATTTATTTATTACTTCTATTTGTTATTGTTATTTTTTACTGTTCTTATTAATGTTATGTTTTTCCTGTTATTTTATTACTTCAATTTATTAATGTTATTTATTACTCTTATGTATTCCTGTTATATTATTATTTCCATTTATTACTGTTATTATTTGTGTTGTTTATTACTGTTATTTATTACTGTTTGTCCAAATTGTTTTTCTTGACTTTATATTATCTTAAATCACATTGAACGTTTACCATCAAAGTTTCTCATAGTAATTGGTTATATAATATTATACGTTATTTATAAGTATCAAATTGTAAATGGTTATTACCGTTAAATAAATAAATAAATAAGTTTAGTCGAAATGATTTTGTTAGAGTGTGTTGATTTTGGGGAAGGATATCTATCATTAAACACGTCATAAATACACGCTGACTGAGAGTGGGAGGTGGCTAAGGCAAAGACCAACAAATAGATGATCACTTCGTAGGTAGGCATGTGCAGTAAATACGAGTAAACTATGAATTTAAATCTTATGGTTTTTACTTTCTCCCATTTGCGTTAGCATAGAGAAAGTACTGTATTGTGATCGTCCAAAAACATTTGTTTACAAGTTGGTCTAAAAATCCATTTTAGGGTCCCCTGAATCCAAAAAAGTGTTTTTTTTCGGAAAATAAATGTTGTGTCTATCCGTATGTGTGCCTGTCCGTATATGCGTCTGTGTATATGTGCAGTTCACTGGAGACCAAACGGATGGATCAATTTTTATGAAATTTGGTATGTATTTATTTGAAAGGTTAGTATTTTTTTTTTTATTTTGATGGCCAAAAAACATACAAAAATAGAATTTTGTCAAATTTGGCTCTAACGATTTTGATTATATTTTCAGGAAAGATGTGCATTACAATTTAAAATAATTTATTAAAATCCGCATGCCTCTAACTTGACTAGTCTTTGAGTTATAGCAAAAAAACATATTTGGAAATCAAACTGGTAATTTTCAATGTTTGAATTTTAGTGTTTAGTATGGGGAAACGTTTGTGCCATTCTTTGGAACCATTTATTTAATGTATACTAATATTTTTAGTCAAAATCACAGACTGAGGCAGAAGGCCGAGTTAGAATGTAAGTCTTAGAATGATGGTTAACTGACATCATAACCAAATGAGCAATCATGACCTAGAGTAATTTAGTTTCATGAGGTATAAAAATGAGTTTTGCGTGCCCTTCTTTTTCTCTGAAGTGAAGAACAACATGTTTGCATTTCCACACATATTATTTCAAAATGTTTATATTCGAGGCTGACAGGCGAAGCGTGCAAGAGTATCCCCAATTAACCATTATAATGTTTTAGCACTTTTGTATGTCAAAATTCAAAATGTTGACAGCAAATTCATTGACCAGTCAAAATCGACATTTTTTCTGTAGCACGATTTGTAACGTGCTCTTATCGTCTCAAATCACAAAGAAATGGTTGTTACATAACAATGACGCTGTCTTAGCATTCTTACTTATCAGCAGTGTTATGCGTAGGCAAGTATAGCAGAATGATTGACAACTGCGAACTCGATGTGAACCCGCATGTTTCATCTTTCAAATCCTCATACAGTATACGTAATACGCGAAGCCTGTTTTTATTTTTTTTTTTTTTTTTTTTTTATGTCTAAGCAAGTCCTCCTAGACTAATTTAAACGGTTGAAGTGTCAACAAATTTGCCTCTGTTCGTAGTTGTGCAAGAAGTTATTGGTTCTTCAACAGATTACCCTTCAAAGGACGTTTTCGGCCACAAGAATAACATTGAGAGTATTTAAATGAATCTAAAAGTAACAGCTGTTCAAATGTAAATAATCATTTCCAAATAGTTTTAACAGCTGTTGGAACGTAAATAGTGGTGTTTGTAATATTGAGGTGGTTATAATAAACTCAAATAGAAGTGGCGGTTCAAGGTAAAAATTAATTGACTGTTGGTATTGTGCCTTCTGCTTTGTTGTTGTTTAAAATTCAAAATAACCCTACTTACCAAACTAAACTCTATTAAGGCCTGTGGCATAGCAATTTATGAGCTCAGATTTTGGCGTAAGGAACTTTTGCAAAAGGAACCTAAGTTAGTTTTTCTCGTTTACTACCTTGTGCATATTCCACATACATAATTATGAATCCATTGTATAAATTAATTTTGTTGAGCTATTTATTTTACCTAGCATACCTCATTTTACCTACAATAATAATTACCCATAACAAATCAAGTAATTTAATATTTTCCTTAATTTTTAACCTGATATTGTAACAATTTTACAAGTTGATATTTATTGATATTGATGAATATTTTCTATCATGCACAAATTCATTTATATTAATCTTTCTAGCCTAAGGCCTATTTTAAAGATGAGCTTTATTTTTAACTAGTTATTTTATAAATTATGGATACTTTATAAGTTATTTATAAAACTATTTATAAATAATAATTGTTATATAAATAATTATAAAAATAAATAAACAAAATAATTAATGAAAGTTTATCAACTTGTTTTGGTCTAACTGTAAACAATGTTTGGTTTCAAAATAAAAACATTTCACAAATATTCCACTCATTGTTGAAGGTCTGCGAACAGCGCATGTGCGACAGAATTTGTTCCCCACCACGCACTGTCATATTTTCTTAGTACAGTCACTACTAGAAGCATGGATCTGTCAAAACAACAATGATCCCACTTTCTACCTTGTTTACATTGATTGTGCTATTGTGTTGTTTAATCAATTGAGTTGTATGGAAGTATTCTTAACGGTTTAAATGCTAGAGTAATTGTCAGTTTCACCAAACTTAATTAAATTTGTTCTAACCATAGTTAAAATATTTTACCATCATTGATATAATATGTTTTGTACGTGACTGTACCTTGTAAGTTGCAGCCCACTGCCGCTGGAGAGGAACTGAGGTGGGAGAAATAAACATTCTCTCTCCTCTACACGCTACATAGTTTACGTTTTTGAACGACATTAATGCCAGCTGGTTTATTTGAAACCTGACCTTGACCCGCCATTGATTCTATTTGAGTTTATTATAATCTGTCATCATAATGTAAAACCAGAGAAGGTTGTAAGCATGGGTTTATTCACATTCGATGGCAGGGCTCCACTCTACTGGACTACACAAATAATAGAAACTTACAAAAGCATTACATTTTTATTTGCATATTTTACTTACCTTTATTATATATATTTATTTTTTTACCTTTATTATATATATTTCATTTTTATACATGTATGTGTTTAGATTGCATTTTTTATTGTTTATGCAATTTGCATGCATATACTACAATATCAGTTATACGATTTCTTTAATTTGATTAGTCTACATTAATTTAATTCACCTTAATTATTATCTAAAACTGGAAAACATCTATTTAGCGATAAGTAAGTTTAGGACTCATTTTAATTGTTCAAGTATAAACAACGGTAGTTAATATAATTTGTGTTGTGGTGTTATGCAGATGTTAATATGTTTCTAACATACTGTTGGAACATATACTATTTCATTTTATTATTAATTTTTTTTTATACATATTGATCTTTTCATTATTGTTGCACATCATTGAATGCATGTATTGTGTGAACATGCTGTGTGTAATTGTATATTGGAATGTTTGTGTATGTCTGTTTGTACCTATGAATATGAATATTTTAGTTCAATCGTATATCTTTTTCATTTTATCAATAGGTCATTCTTTATAAATGCAATTTAGTTCTACTCTTTTCATAATACGATTTTTGTTGCATGTAATGTTTATTTACAACGACTGTAAACTTTGTAGTACCAGATATAAAATTGTAGCAATGTATTTTCATTTCCATTACCAAGTATATGCACGAACATTATTATTCTTGTATATATATATATATATATATATATATATTTCATTATTTAAATATTTTTGTAACACAGGGTGGGTAGGCTGGACTTGTTAGCATGATAAACGACGTATGTGATGAAATAGTATCTAATAGAACTGTAAATGCATGTGTTTATGAGGATGTGGGGGTTTTTGATTTTTTTAGTGATAACAACATTATTCCAAACAAAAGTATAACAATTTTTAGTTTGAATATTCGCAGCTGTAACAAACACTTTGATGAACTTACGCTCATCTTAAATTCTTATAGAAATAAATTTGACGTCATAATTTTGACAGAGACTTGAATGGATGAGAGTTGTGTGAGTGTGAGTATGGATGGGTATGAAAGATTTGTGAATAAAAAGTGAAAAAACCAGAATGATGGAGTAATTGTTTTTGTGAGCAAGTGTCTGACTGTAAGTTGTGATGAGTTGAGTTTGCAAGGAGCCACTTGTCTTAAAGTAGAGCTGACGTTTGGCAGCGACAGGCTATCGCTATTGGCAGTTTACAGGAGTCCGTCAAGTGACCTTGGAACATTTATCGATGAACTTGAATCTTATCTCGACGGCGATGGATGCAGGGGTGGCGAGTGCTGGCTTATTGGTGACGTAAACTGTTGTATTTTGTCAGAAACTAAAGAACAATTATCACAAAGATATCTGGATGTTATGTTTGGGGCGGGTTTCACAAGTTGTATTAACATACCCACAAGAGTTACTGAATACTCTAAAAGCTGTATAGATCATATATTTACTAATATGAAAAACATTAGCTCAGTAAAATCAGCAATAATTAAATCAGAGATGACCGACCATTTCTTCACTGTTGTTCAATTTCAGTCATGTTTTAATAAGAATTCCAGTCAGCCATTTTCTACAAATATCAATACCCGCCTCGACATGAATGCTGCTTTCTAGCTTCTTTCGGGTTGGGATTCTAAATACCAATGATGTTGATGTTAGTTGCTCTGTTTTCATTGAGCAGGTTCAAAAAATATTGTCTCTGTCGGGTAAAACAGTGCGATTCTCATCAAATAACAGCCGAATCAAGCCCTGGATGACAGCTGGATTGGTTCGGTCAATTCGAACTAGAGACAAATTGGGTAGACGACTTAAAAAACAACCATTTAATAATGTTTGAAAGACACGTTATAAAAATTACCGAAATATTTTAAGTAAAACTATCAGATCAGCCAAAGAAATCTACTATCGTAATAAAATTAATCAGTCAAAAAACAACAAACGTTTTCTGTGGAATAACATTGCTGAAGTTATCGGTATAAAGAAGAATAAAGATAATTTTCCATTTGAATAGTTTTTGCGGGGCAAGGATGACATACAAGTTGAGGACATCAAACAAGTAGGAAACAGTCTCAATGAATACTATGTGGGTGTAGGAGCCAATCTGGCCGGCACGGTCCCTCCTGTATCTGAGCCTGTTCTGAATGATGAAGAATATCGGGTGGATGCCAACTTCCAACTGCAGCCAGTTACTGAAAATGAATTAACTCTAATTGTAAATAGCCTTAAGGGTGGATCAGCTCCTGGTATTGATAATATTCCGGCTCTGTTTTTAAAAACCTGTTTTCAATTTCTCAAAGTTCCTCTTCTTCATATTATTAACAACAGTATTAAAAATGGTGTTTTCCCCAAATCTTTTAAAGTAGGGAAAGTTATTCCAATATACAAGGGGGGCCCAAAAGATCAATGTGTAAGCTTTAGGCCTATCACATTGGCTAGCGTCATGTCCAAATTATTAGAAAAAAGTATTAGAATACAACTTGAAAATTATTTAATCAGATATAACATTCTTTTTCAAAATCAGTTTGGTTTCAGGAAAGATAAAAATTTAAATGATGATTTATTTTTGTTGACAAAAAGTATTCATAATGCAATTGAACGTAATAAAAAATCTATTTTATTGTTTATTGATTTGGCCAAAGCTTTTGACACTGTTGATAGAAGTTTGTTATTAAAGAAACTTGATCATATTGGGGTAAGGGGAACAGAATTTGATTGGTTTAACAGTTACCTTAGCGATCGTTACCAAATTGTTACAATTAACGGACAAGACAGTACTAGGAAGAAAATTGATTATGGAGTTTTGCAGGGTAGTACGCTGGGCCCTCTACTTTTTTTGATATTTGTGAATAACCTGGGTCGACTAAATTTAGATGGGGGGCAAATTTTTCTTTATGCAGATGATACTGCTTTGCTTTTTGAAGTCAGTGGATGGGAGGAGACTGTCCGTCTGGCGGAGACGGGCTTACTCGCTGTCAAGCGTTGGTTTGATCAAAGTCGGTTATCTGTTAATTTATCAAAAACAAAATGTATGCCAATTTCTATTAGAGCCGACTGTGATCCGGTCAATGTGGAATTGCGCTTGCATTCATGTGGTGGTCAGCAGGGGTGTGTGGTGTGTGAATGCGTTCAGATTGTATCTGAATATAAGTATTTAGGGGTCGTTTTTGACAACCGCTTGAAATGGAATGTTCATGTATCATACTTAAATGGCTGACTTCGAAAATTTATTTATATTTTTTCTTCACTTAGTAAAGTATTTTCACCTGATTTGATAAAAATAGTTTATTATGCTTACATTCAATCGTTGTTGCAATACGGTAATCTGGCATGGGGTGGGTGTTACCGAAGCATTCTCTCTCCATTAGAAATTACTCAGAAATCAATAATTAAAGCTGCTTTGCTGAAAAACTTACGTTTCCCCACAGACTTACTATTTGAAGAATTTAAAGTGCTCAATATCTCTCAACTTTATCTAAGAACAATTATTTCATACATTTTTAAAAATAAAGAAAACTTATTTAACGAAATAACACATCCGTACTCAACGAGAGCCGCGTTAAATATTGGTTTCCATCCACCTAGATTGTTCAAAACTATTACGTCAACCTCATCACATTACATTGTCAACACTGTTTATTCCAAACTACCTCCGCATTTAAAAAATCCACACCCTTGCAGTTATAATACGTATAAAAAATGTATTAATCATTGGTTGTTAGAACTGGGAAGAGATCATGTTAATTCATTTTTTTATTCACAGTACAGATAATAGATCGCCCTGTTGCGTGGAGCTGATTAATGTATGTACCCTTTTTTTTCTTTTTTTTTCTCTTGTCGTAAGTGTGAGTGAGTAGAGTGTACGTGCGTATGTAGGGCTTGGATGTGTGTGTGTATATTGGAGTGAATGCGAGTGTGTAAGGAGTGTGAGGAGGGTATGTTTGCTTACCCAAATCTCTGTGAGATGGATTTAGTTTTTTTCTTTCACAGTCAAACATGAGATTCCTCTAACTTATAAACATATGTATAATGTTGACTCTTAACTATGTGTTTTATTATATAAATATTATTATTGTTTAAATAGATACTTATAAATTGAATATCCTTTTCAAATTATTATAATTTAATTGCGAATTTATTAGCTGATATAGAGCTCATTCCCCACCCACAGGCTGTATAGCCCATGTGGGGAATTTTTCAAGTTATTTTTTTTTCATATGTATTCTGTATTGTATTAGTAATTTTTACTGAAATAAACGGATTTTCATTTTCATTTTCATTTTCATTTTTCACTGGACTGGAGGTTTCAATGGTAATCTGATGCAGTTATTTTATTTATTTAATCTTCAGCTGTTAAACAAAAACAAATTAAATGAACACGTCTGAAATTGGCAAAGTAGGCCTATTATTATTGGACGTTTATACTAATAAATAGGTAGCAACGCAAGTAGTGCGAGTGATATACTGTAAATAAATCTAATATTGCAATTTTAACCTCCTATTATTTGTAATCAAAAGTGATTGATGGGGCTGTCCCCTAGTTCAAGTTAATAACGACAGTTGACTTTCTTCATCAGTTTTCGTAATTGTATGTCCTCTCATTTTGTGACGTCATGAGTTCAACAATGGCTCAGCTGTTTTACTATTACAACGGTAACTGCATTCTGGTATGAACAATCGTGAATGCATGACTAATAGCTGTTCAAACAATAATTAATTTTTGTGTGTGTGACAAAGAGAGAGTTTCTCTTTTACTGCATCTGTGAGTCACAAAACGTGACTTCTTTATGTATATTACTACAGACAATGATCTTTTTTTTGTTTACAAATTACTGATTCAGTGTTATTGACAATTTTGTGAACTGCCATGTTACCTAACGGAAAGATGCCGTAGCTCTGCGATACGGCCACTAGGATCGCTAGCGTCGAGCAGTTAGTTGATACTTTTCTCAAGACTAAGCTTAATTGCTACTATGTGTATAAACACACATAATTATACTATATTTATGTGTATTTACTTATACATTTACAATCAGCTATATATTCGAGTTAATATTATAATATTTATGAGTTAATTATAATATTTAAGAGTTAATTATAATATTTACGAGTTAATTGCAATATTTACGAGTTAGTTATAATATTTACGAGTTAATCATAATATTTACGAGTTAATTATAATATTTACGAGTTAATTATAATATTTACTAGTTAGTTATAATATTTACGAGTTAGTTATAATATTTACGAGTTAATTATAATATTTACGAGTTAATTATAATATTTACGAGTTACTTATAATATATACGAGTTAATTATCATATTGACGAGTTAGTTATAATATTTACGAGTTAATTATAATATTTACGGATTATGAAATATATTTCCCTTAACAGTGTTTTGAATTGTTAAGAATGAAATAACTCTGCTGGCTGGAATGTAATATAAGTGAAAAATGAAATGCTTTATTTATACATTACATTATTAAAACTGATTACTTTGCCTCTAGTATATTTAATAATTCTCTTCTCTATTTATTTACATACATTGGCATGTGTTTTGATAAACAACAGACAAATTAAAAGAACAAACTCGTTATTCATTTAGATGATAAAGAGAAATCAAAAGCTAAGATAAATATTTAGGGGAGAGTAATTTATGTAGCTCATTGGTGTGTAAGATTTTAGGTATACCAGTGTGATTTAGCATATTCCGTGTGATTTTAAAAAGGTTCGGAAAGTAGTAAATAGGAATGAATACAAAAATACTTATCTTGCGTTTTATGTAGACTAAAAGAACTAGTGTTCAGTAAATATATTTTATGTAAAAGTATTAAGTGGATGAAAATGTAAAGATAAAAAGCGATTAATAACGTCAAGTTCTCTGCTTTGGTTGTATCTTCAGGAGATTACTGAATCTACATAAATCAATGCTTAAACCATAGTTAGTCGTCAGTTAAATGAATTATGAAGTTGCCTTTTATTAGCATGAAAGAAGACCTTCAAAACCAAATTATGACCGGATGTACGGTTTATAAAAAGTAGGCTAACTATGTCTAAAAGTCTACATATTAAGGAAAACGTCCTATTAATAAACAAATTATTTATTTAACTCATTATAATCACCCATCATTGAAAACAAGATTAAATTTGTTTTCTTTATTTAATTTTAAAACACACTTTTTGCCAGTAATCAGTTTGATGCTGACGCCACAACTGGCAGTAAGAGCTTTTTTTAATTATAAATATTGTGGAATTACAAGCATGACTTCAATCATACAGTCACAATTCCGTCAAGTAATTAATCAAGAAATGTATATCAAGACTGTTAGATGAACAAAAGAAGTTAATACCACACAAGACACATTAATTATAATATAAGTAACAAAATGTACAAAATATTATGGCATTTGATTTTGGTAAACCAGGTTTAGCTTCTGCATAAAATTTATAAATGACATATAAATAGTTAGGCCTACAAACAACAAAAGTTATGAAGATAGGGCTAATCTGTACAGTCATGAAACAAATTTTCAACCTGACAATTGCCAAATACACTTCTTGTTGAGTGTTGCCATCTTTGTTTTTTTTTGTTTTTTTGTTTTTTTTTTTTTACAAAAAAAGTCATGTTTTGGTCCTCCCTGGGATTATTATGATATTGTACATTCTGTACTTATATTGAAATACATTTGTGTTGTGTGACGTCCACTTCTTGTGTACTTATACTTATATAGTATTTTTAAATTGTTAAGATTTCTAATTTTTTTGGCATATATACCAAATCATCTACTCGTATAATTGTGCGTCGCTGTTCTTCAAGTTAAAATCTTTCTTTTAATCACCAGATCAAAAACATTTATTCCTTTCAACTGTTTCAACTTTGAGATTTTGGTCGTAGCTAACTATTTGATCTCATCGCTCTTCACATACTTTGGACATTGAATTTTATTATAATTATGTCCAATGGTTTTTATATAATTATTCTTTTTATTATAATTATGGTTTTAAGCACTCCTTGACTACATATATTTTATATGTACGGTTAGGCCATTATATCACCTCGCAATTGTTGAACATGACATTGTACAAGCCCAGCCAGCCTGACCTGTTTTCCAACTTGTAATTACCGGAGTGTTGCACAGCCTCCTCGACTGAGTTGGCACTTTCTGCAACAGTACTTGTCAATTACGTTGCCCAACTGGCATTTTGACTCAATTAGAGACTATCTAACACAAGTACACTTGTAATTATCTATTTTTAATTATATGTAATAACTTACTCATTTGGTTTTTACTTTTTTGATTATGTACAGTTAATATATTCTTAAAAGAGATAGTAATGAAGAAAAATATAAGTAATTCATCTATTCCATGTCGCAACTTGTCTCGTATTTGATATAAAGTTTTAATAAAAATACAACTTCATTACAGAATTATTAAAGAGTTTTCACGTTGTCTACTAACTGAAAAATATGGTTGTAAACATGTTTTTAAAAATGTACAAAATATTTTAAATAAACCTTTTGGAAACTCTTAGGGGTATTTCCTAAGGAGGAAAACGTCACTTGTAGCTTATAAATGTTTTATATCTTTTAATTATTACAAAACAGTATAACTATGTGAAGTGCCTCAGGGTCTTTCCTTGTGTGAAAACAAAACAGAGCTATCAAAGCATGTTAGATTTGAGAGAAACTCCATTCATAGCAGTGCAGATAATATCTGGAAATGATCTCAAAGAATTGTTTTTCGGTGGACAATGGTTGTTTGGACAGGAAACAGGTAGTTTCATTGTTTATGCAGTTGTTTCTTAAATTCAAGGAAACCAAACATTTAATGTTCAAACAAACTTGACTGCTGTGTTATTTGGGATGCGAAATTGTTCCTTATTATGTTATATCTGATGATGAATTTAAAAGCAACAATGACTCGATAGCTCTCCAATAAATTAACATGACTTTTGACCTTGAAAATTGCCTCTGTCAGATATTCATATTTGAGAAGCCAGCACAGTTTATTTCAGGCAAACATGAATTATTACATGAGTGTTGATGGCTGAGTAGTTTGGTTGCAAACTGTATTCGACTTTTTGTCACTATCTACGCCAGTGGTATTTTTACTGAGTATATTTTGTTAAGGGACAAAGGTTCAAACCCATCAAGCAAATTTCTGAGTGGACCTCCTGGAATTTCAACCTGACTTGTACTCAGAAAAGGCAATTTGTTAATAGGCCATTAGCCAAGGCAACTAAGGGACATAAGCTTCATATAGAATCTGAACCACATAAGTACGGTTTAACATATAGTTTTAAACATAGACCTACGTCACTTGGAAGTATAGACAAGCTCTTGGTTTTGATTACTAAACACATTGAATTTATCTTATACTTTATTCGTACTTAACAATTCAAATAAATGTCTGGCTTTAATTAAATAGTTATAAAATATAATAATATATATAGTACAATTTATATAAGTTATAACTGCAAAAATAGATTGCATTTGCAAGGCTGTCTATTTTAGTTTTGAAAAGTATGTCTATTCTTCATTTTAAATAACAACTGATAAAAATAATCCAGTGAATAGAGTAGGTATATTTTGTAATAGTCATCAAGCTAATATATGATATTCTTACACATAAGACGCCGACACAACGTACCATAGTAAATCATGTTATCATGTGAATAAACTGTAGAACTCCCTTGGGTCAAATTCCTTTAGCTGCCCGTCAAACCCAAACTTTCTTCTATGCCAATAACTACCTAAACTATTTATATATTTACAAGAACATGCTGTTATTAGCTTCATTTGTTATGAAAGGACTTGCCTGTACCTAACCTAACTTAACCTAACCTAACCAAAACGAAACTTTCTTCTATGCCAATAACTACCTAAATTACTTATATATTTACAAGAACATGTTGTTATTAGCTTCATTTGCTATGAAAGGACTTGCCTGTAACCTAACCTAACCTACACAATATCTTTGTGGATAAAGCGCCTAGGACATATTATATAATGAGTGTTTAATACGACCTGCAACATCTTTCATATCTCCTTTATGGCTATTCGGTAATAGAAAAAAGTTTGGTTTTGGCGAGCAGCTAAAGGAATTTGACCCTCACTTGCAAGTTTTTCACGCCAAAAGCATACCTAATTCTATATAGTAACAAAAAAAGATTTATGAAAACCTAATCCCTGTTAGCACGATTTGTTTTTGTTGGAATAAATTAATTGTTTAGAAAACATTCATAATTTAGTTTTGCATTTACTCATCCAGTCACTTACATCAAATGATTGCGTAGTTATAAAAATTAATAATTAATGAAAACTAATTTTGTCTATAACCAATAATCATTAATAACCATAATAATAATTCGTTCATTTACAGTTTTATTGAACTTTGTTCTTGAGTTAGTTTTATTTATGAACAAGGGGACATCGCTGCACGCTTTGCGTGCCAACCCCGACTCTCGCTGCGCTCGATACACTTCGGCCTCGGCATGTGACTTTGACTACAAATAATATTAGATTATCTGTATAATGTAAAGTCACAAAATTAAATTTATTTTTTGAATTAATTAAATTTATGAGTGAAATATACCTTAGTATTTCACACACACTAATTGCGTTGCTAGATATTTATTAGTATGGGGTATTACTTACTTAGCCTATTTCAAACGTGTTTATTTCATTTTTTAACAGCTGAAGATTAAACTCTTAATGCATCAATAGGGTAATGTCAAATTTACAAAATGAGCATGTTTATTTACTAAAAATCAAGCTAACGTTATTCTTATGGAAAAAAGAAAATTTTGAGGGGCTGTTTGTACCCCATAGGAATGGAATTTCAAAAAATCATTTCTTAGTGAGTCCTGTCGATACTAAAGCTAACTTCCTTTAAAATGTCGTGTAAATCCATTAGGTAGTTTTTGAGATTTCGTGATGAGTGAGTGAGTCAGTGGTATTTGGCTTTTATATATATATATATATATATGGAGACGATTAAAGTTTTCCATTTTCCTTTTATAGAAAGATCGCAATTAAAGTTGTGCTGGAAATGTTTTGGTAACTTAACTGTAAAAGCAATATATGTGACAATAGAGGAGAGAAAATTGATATTTTTATGAAATCAGTAAATTATTATTGTATTGTTTAGACCATAAATCAAAAAGAAAAACTTTGTCAGCAAAAGATAACAAATCAATAAAACACTTTCCGGAATTGCTGAGATACCAGAATGGTATGTTTTTAATTGATTAATGAGAGCTATAAATAAATCTTTCTGGGGTGTAAGTATAACTGGAATTACAACTGTGGACCCAACAGAAAAAAATCACCACGATACAACTAATAGTAGAGATAGACGTTAAAACAAAAGCAATAAAAAAATTGTAATATTCGCAGAAGCAGAGTGTTAATAACATCACTAATGAACTTACAATCAACGAGAAAAAAACTCTAGTGATAGCCACACAAGAGCAACCATAAAGTAGAGGAATAGAACAAAAAATCGGCAGAATAATTTAAAGTACGAGCAGAAACAAAACTGAAATATAAAGATGCTGATTGTTAATGTAAATAATACAAGCCAACTAGAAATGTGAGGAAAATTGCGCCTTTTTTACTTAAACTGGTTTAAAAAGAGGATGATAGTATCAAATAAAAATTTGAGATAAAGAAACACTGCATTAGGTATTGTATATGGTTTAATATTACAAGGTGGAACAAAATATGGAAACGGCTTCACAACAACGTTATTTTTTTCCATAGATAATTTGATAATTTAATTTGTGTTGTACTGTAATTAATTGTGTTCCATAAAGTATAATTTTGATCAAAATAATTTACTGGAAACCGTTAAATAGCTAATAAATAATATTGTTAAATTAGTTATTTTGAAATTCAAATGACCGCTACTCTGGAAAGGATAGACGTTTCGAAGTCCGGTTTACGGCAATTAATTTATTTTGAGTAGACCTTTCATTTGATACCAAACTTGACCTAGGCTTACGTTGAAAATTTTCGTTCAACTCCTCGTGGGCCGTCCCCCTGAAAATATGATATGTCGCTAATGGTGTTAAAAAGTGTGCTCTTTGTAACCATGATGATGTACAAGATTTCACTTTTACAAGTGAAGTCATAGAAAAGTTGGGAAAGCATTTACATGTTTTTTCCTACCTTGTGTCTTTTGGACTACCATTGCGATCTTGGAAACCATAAGTCTGACAAAAAACTTTAAACGGAGCCTTACCTTGTTTTTAGAGACGATTAAAAATACATATTTCAAATTTTGAAAAACTGCCGCCATTTTCCAATATGGCAGTCAACTTTCGTTTTTCTTATAGAACAACCTATATTTTATGATTGTTTTAGATAGAAATAGTAATTTTAAGACATTCATCGCAGATTTCAATATTTTGCTAATAATGTAGATATGAGAGATCGAAATATTCAGATTCCTTATGGAGTTTAACATTGAGATAACAACTTTTATAATACGCATTAAAAAATGACATAATCTGCAAACATTAGCACATACATTTGGAAATTACATGTTTATCTATTCTTTTTTCACGATTTAACGCATTGCATATTAAATTATAACACATATATAGAAACAAATATGTTACTATTTTGTCACTAATAAATTGATGTTGGCAGCACTGTTACCATTATCAGCTGTTTAAGTCAACTTCCAATACAGATCTACAGCGTTATTAGAAGTTTATTTCTAAAGTATCTGCCTTGCTTCTGAATTTTAATGTTAATTCTATGAGATACTTTGATACATATAGTCCTAACATACTCAACATATCACTAGTTAGGGTGTTTTAAAAGTCCTCACCCCCCCCCCCCCCTATTAACTTTTTATGATTAGAGATAGTGATTTACTTCGGGGCATATTTATATGACCAACTAGCAGTTTTTTATGTATGCAAGTTTTTTACAACCCCTCTCTAAAGGGGGTAGTTTGGGGGTAAATCAACGTTTTAAAATAGGAACCCCTATAAATCGACACAACATTTTAAAATTAATATTAAAAGAAGAAGGATGGCGCAAACTAGAGGTCTCTAACGTTACTCTATCAAATTTAATGGTAATTTAAAGTTGGAAAAATTTCATAAAACCCCTCACTTATGAGTCATTTTAAAATAGAAAAATTTGTAAAAATTTTAGCCATAAGAGTAACATTGTCATTAATTTAATTTAATAATTTAGTACCGGGTGACCGAGCTTCGCTCAGTTGAATTTTTCAAACTGAATAGTGAAGAGGTAGCATTCATGTTTCTCAGAGAATCCTGAGGATCGTTTGTTGTTGCTCTACCTTGTAGGTTATTAGTAAAATTTCGTTTCGGAGGTCTTCTGCGTTTACCTTTAGCCCTTTAGTGGAACTCGGCCTGCGGCCTCACCAAGGCGCTCTGCTATAGTCCCATTTGTGGATCTCGGCACATCGCCTCGTGAGGTAGATCGGCCTACGGCCTCGCCAGGATTCTTAAGCAGTATGATCATGAATTTTGGTTTTTGAGGCAGTGAAGCGTATAAACATAGTCTTTTCTAAAATCTTATGGAATATTAGTAAGCAAGAGAATAATACCTTTAATTTGACACCCTACTTGGGTGTATTAGTTTTTGACATTACCCAATTTTGGGTTTTTGAGCATAATTTTTATTTTGGGGTAGGAGGGGTGCCATTAAATGTTGTTGTTCCAAATTTCAATAGTATAATGTGATTTATGAGATAAATAACTATAGTTAGATTCCTCACTTTCTGCTATAAGTCGATAATAGTACCATATTTTTTATTCTGCTATAAGTCGATAATAGTGCCATATTTATTCTGCTAGAAGTCGATAACACGCGACGTTAGTTTAGGCAAAAACACTGATTTTATAAGGATTAACCTTATTCTGCAGCAAAATGCAAAATAAATAACATTATACTGCTATAGCAACTATAGCAACACACACGAAAAACACGGTACTTAGAAAAAAAGACTGTATGTATCATACGCATGCTTCTCTCCTTTGTATTGAGATAACGTCAAAATCCTCCGGTCAAGGCTACTCTCCCATCACTTCACATAGGCTAAATGGCAAAAATTAACACAAAAATACTGTTCTAATTCCCGTAATTACAATTGAAGCTGATAAGAGATAAATAATTCTCTTTCTATTTAGCTGAATAGTATTACACTATCTAAATGATTCTATGTAATTGGTAGATTTAGTTACCAGTATTTAATAGAATAAACAAATCAGCTGATTTCACCCACGTTTTTAGGAGCCTCACACAGGATTTTTACACAGGAAGTTTAGGAGGCTCTGGGGCATAAATGAGATTTTCCCCAGGGTTGAGACCAGTGTCAATCGATTTCTCGTGGTCGAAAATACAAAAACAAAATTTAAATTAAAAATCGTTGGAACCAAAAAAGTTTGTCCGGATGTGGTGGCATGGTTTAGATAGTAAGATTTCAAACAGCTAATAAACAAAAACATAAAACAAAAGCATGGCTAATTTGGTTTTCATTTTGAAATGTTTAGGGGCATTTCTACTAACTCTGACATGATTGCACTACTTTGCATTCCCTGAAGTAGACTTATAGGGTGTGCTTCTCTATTAAACTTTGTTATCTAGAAAAACAAACAGCAGACTGAGTTTTTAAATCAATGAGATGGTTTTAGAGAGAAATACGGAGGGAAGGGTAAGAAAGCTTAGAGAACCACCCTGTAGCGAAGCAAAGGATACTTCTAAATTTGAATAAACATTAATTTTTTTACCTATTTGAATTTTTTTTTATTGTATTTATAAATACAATATAAATATTGGGGGGGGGAAGGTGATGGCCCATGAATGAAGTCTTAAAAATTTTAAATGTAAGCCTACCTCGAGTTATACCTCATTTTAAAGGTCGTTGTTTGTAAAACACAAGAGTGCCAACCTGAGGTAAAAAGGATGACTCAGTCAGAAAATACAGTCACTCAAAGATAATAATATCATAAACACAAATTAAGGTATACATGTACGGTGGTATTAACCCACCCGCCCTCCCATATACGTACTGTGTTACTGACCCCCCACCCCCCACACATACATAGAGTGGTACTGACCCAACCGCCCACCCATATACATACTGTGTTACTGACCCCCCCAAATAACATACAGTATGTATGTGGGGGTGTCAGTCTTTTCCCAACCCATAATGTCAGAGTTGGGAAAAGTCTGGAATATATTTATTAATTTTAAAACTATTAAAAGAAAAATATAGAAACTTCATAGTTATGTATATGTCCCTATACCAAACACATGGACATATTTTACTTGTTTTTTTGCCTATCCAGGGGATGGCCCATGAAGGCAAAAAAATTTTAAATGTAAGTCTACTTCATGTAATACCTCATTTTAAAGGTCTTTGTTTGTACAATACAAAAGTGCAAATCCGAGGTCAAAAGTATGATCCATTCACAAAATACAGCGATTCAAAGAATTTAATATCATACAACTAATTCTTCTCAGTTATACAGCTATTTATTTAACAGTTTAAGGTCCCTGTTGCTGATTATGTTGTTGATTGTTAACAATCTTAACAAACGATTGTGTTATAAAAATAGATATGCTATTTAACTAAGATAAAAATAAGAACAATTTACTAAAACACTTTTGACAGTAGGTTTACCTAAAATAGTTTAAGAATATTAGCATAACAATTTTTTACCTATGTTTTGTGAAGTTTCATAAATTATAAATTTTAAATTCATAAATTTACAGTTAGATAAATTATAGCTCTACGCAGCAATAGATCATAACTAATTTATCTTTTTTTAAGCAGTGTTTGTTATATGACAATACATTCTTTGAGATACTACATTTTCTGATCATCCTTTTGATCTCAGGTTTGCACTCTTGTGTTTTACAAACAAAGACCTTTAAAATGAGGGATAACTCGAGGTAGGCTTACATTGAGACTTTTAAGACTTCCTTCATGAGCCATCCCCTGGATATACAAAAAAACAAGTAAAATACGTTCGTGTGTTTGGTATAGGGACATATACATAACTACAAAATTTCATTACTTTTCTTTTAATAGTTTTAAAATTAATAAATACATTCCTGACTTTTTCCCAACCCTGACATTAAATTCTTTGAGTGGCTATATTTTCTCACTGGGTCATCTTTTTGACCTCACATTTGCGTCTTTGAGGCATTCGCTGTGGCCATAAGGAAGCAACGTCTGTTTCTATTTCTCTGTGCTACCTTGTTCACAGACACCTGTGAGGGCTTCCTGTTATTTTAACCCTCTGAAAATCTTTCAAGTTTTATCTCCCTGTGCTATTAAATAGCTGATATGTATCAAATTTCATAATGAAATAGATAAATGAAACATTAGGCATAATGTTTTATCATTTTCAATGAACGTACGGTTGTTATAGGACAAAACAGGATCAGAGGTCGGTCGCAGCTGAGCAGTTTGTAATCAACAGACAGACCCAAGAAGAGAAGGATCTCAAGGAACATGGAGAAGTGGAGCATGTGAGCACAATCAGACAAGCCCTTCCTCAGGTGAGCAACAAAAACCTTCAATTAGGACGACTTAATTGTCACAGTTATAGAAAGAATTGATTGTGCATTAGTGTTTATGTTATTTAGCACAGCATGTTGCTGTTAAAAAGTAATGTTTTTGTAATTTCTCGAGACGAGTAATCTTATGGTATGGACGAGTGGTCTAAGGCGTCAGGACTTTGAGCTTGGGTTAGATATAGCGCTGGTTCAAATCCGGTCTAGACTGGAAATATTTATCATTAATAATCACCTCGTACTGTACTGGTTAGCCTCCTTACTCTGTCTGAATAAGTTCCTCACACAGATCAATAGTCTATGAGGAATGGGAAGAGTAAGGTTAAGAAGGAGGTCGGTGTCTCCTTAAAAAAAAAAAATAAGGTTCCTATGCAAGAGCCCAAAAAAGGGACCTTCAACTTTACTTAAAAAAGAAAAGATAAGACTTTTAAGATTGAAAAGTAGTTCTGAAAGGTGAGCATTACCATATATGTGACATTTCAATTGATGTTTTCAATTGTTGATGGGCTTAGTTTATTCTCTATTTATGTCAACTATTATGATCTTAACACACTCACTGCTGGTGGTACAATACTGTGGTGTACCAAGTTCATTAATTCATTATTCATTACCAGTAAGAAGCCGATTGTCAGAAAATGGGCAAATATGAGAGGTGAATGGGTGTGATGAGTAGATGAAAGATCATTGTTACTAACTAAGGTCGACTGTTCCTCAGAAAGAGCTATTTTTAATAGCCCAATAGCCAGAGCAAGTAAGAGACCTGCAACTTTATGTGGAGTCCGCTTTCGGACTCCATTGCTAATTAATGCGTATCACACAGTGCACCCTCCAACTCAATTGGTCAATATGCAATCATTTGAAATAGAATCTGCTCTTTCTTCTTTGATGGTTCTCAATGTAACTATTGTTTGTTCGTATTCCATTTAGTTTTTTGTTGTGTTTTTTCGAAGGTGCGCAAACAAACAGCGTTGCTGTCAGTAAATTGGGCACAAATACCACTGTACGTGTATGGGTGGGTGGGTGGGTCAATACCACTGTACGTGTATGGGTGGGCGTGTGGGTAGTAGTAGTGGGTAGTGTGACTCACCGATTAAGTCACAATTTTGTATATTACATGTCCATACAAATATCCATACAAAGTGATAGGGATGTAGTAAATGTAAATGAGATAAAAGTATTTAAAGTAACTGGAACAAAACGAAAATGTTAGGGTAAGTATGATACCCTACCATACGGCTATAAAAAGCAGAAAACAACACAGTAACTCACCTATCACACAGTATCACACAGTGCACCTTCCAACTCAATTGGTCAATATGCAATCATTTGAAATAGAATCTGCTCTTTCTTCTTTGATGGTTCTCAATGTAACTATTGTTTGTTCGTATTCCATTTAGTTTTTTGTTGTGTTTTTTCGAAGGTGCGCAAACAAACAGCGTTGCTGTCAGTAAATTGGGCACAAGTATAGCGTTTTGTTTATATGTCTATCTATTTATCAAACACTTCCCAATCGTTCATTAAAATTAAAGGAGTAGATTACAGTGATTAACTAATGGCCATTTACTGTAAAATTTTAAAAATGTAATCAACTGAAAGTAATCAAAGTACCTGTCTATCAGAAAAAGTTTTATTTATTTGTTTTAAACAAGTGATCTTTTCTAGCTTTAATTAAGTTTGGTTTTTGCCTATCAGTTTATAGCAAACATGACTGCTGCATTGCAAGAGAATATTGTTCCTTCAGCTACGATACTTATATTTGACGTTTTAGACATTTGATCCTTCATTTATTACTTAAATTTATTGTTCTCATTTAACTTCTTATCATAGCATGAACATATTTTTTTTTTTAATTTTATATAACTCACTGGCTATGACACCAACCAGATGAACTCTAAAGAGTCCAATGTAGCTTTCAGGCCCAAACATGCAACACTTGAGAAATGGAGTTTACCGGCTGAGTGTGAGTTTAGTCACACAGTTAATATTAACTGACTATTCATGTGCTATGTGCTTCTTTCAGCATCGTTAGAAACTGGCCATTATTGCTGTCGAAAAAATCTAGGTGGTGAACAAAATTTTGCAATGCTAGCACATCTGACCACTAGATCACACACTCCAAAGTATGAGCAAAAAAATGGATCTCTTAATCGAAAGGTACATTCTGGAACTCTTAGACCAATATTCTCAACTGAACCTGCGTGGTTATGAAGCACTTCGTAAAAAAATTGCAGATCAGTAAAAACTTGACGAGCTTATAAGGTTGATAAATTCAGTTGTGTAGGAGTTTCCACTTCACCAAGCGCCAAAATCCATTTAACACAATATATTTATGTATGTTAATTATTATTGTGTGCATGTGCCTGATGGATTTCCATTCTTTCAATTTGGATTTCCTGTATATTTAACGTTTAAAAATAATCTCATGATTTTTATTTATACATACATATTATTTATTTTAACATATATCGGTGAAGTAAACATTTTAAAAATATTTATGATTTCTTGACATTTTATTTTGAAATGTAACATGAATATATTTGTATGTATAGTCCTCTTTGGCATGGTTTTAGATTTTGGCAAGTACAGCGAAAAATCTAATTCTCTTGGACCTTGGAATGACTGTGGCTTTTCCGACGATTGTCATTCCAGTACTGCTACAATCACAAACTGAACTTTCCTTCTCAACAACACAGGCATCATGGTTTGGTGAGAAACTGAATTTTTGGGTTTAATCAATCGTTTATAAGTCCTACGAACAACAGAGGAAATTTATAAAAGGATAGTTTGTGGAATACGTTACAGCTTTGGAAACAAAACAGATTGGAAAAACAAAATTAAACTTCTTGTTATAGAAAGAAAATTTAGTCTTTTCACCTGAGAATTGAGTTGGTAAATGAAACGATTACAAGATGAAAGAAAATTCAACTTTTTTCATAGAAAACTTTTTTTTCTACTAAAATAGTTTCCTAACATTAAAGCTAAATCAAATTAAATTTGGGAAGTTTGGCACAATAATGGAAGGCTAAGTAATATTTAAAATCTTTAAAAATTTCATTTCAGTAAATACATTTTTATGTTTTTTGTAATTTTGTTAGCAATGAATTGTATTGTCTCCAATAAAGAAATTTCCAAAATTTACTAGTTTTAGTAATGTAAATCAATCGATAAAAATAAGAAACATTACTACCTGTTTCCAGTTTTCCATTTTTGTACCTTTATAAGGTTTTAGGGAAGAAAAACTTACTTCAATTTGGTTTATGAATTCCAAAAAAGGCAACTTTTTAAGAAGAAAAAAAATAGGTAGGTTTTCTTCAAAATCTAACCAAAATTACTTTTAATGATAAATTACTTACTTTAATAGAAGTTTATTTACACATATTAATAACTGATTTGAATCTATAAACATGAATTTAAACCTAGATTTGTAAAACAAGCTTGAACATGAAATTACATGCAAGTTTGAATTGGTAGAACAATTAAAATTAACATGCTATGGTTAAAGTGAATTTACATTGAATTCATGTCAAAGTTGGAAATTAGTTACATGAGAAATAAGTCAAAAGAATTAAAAGTGTAACAAAATTAATCTGAACATACACTCCCCACTATCTTTCTATAACAGCTCTACTCACTGACTCAGGGGAGTGTAGTTTTGAAAAATAAGTAGTATAATAACAAATTTACAAAACCATCTTCTGTTTAGTATAAAAATGCATACATGTTTGGTGTTATCTTGATGGTATGTCTTGCAACCTAAATCCCACTCTGCTTGCTTACACTGTGATTTTGGGAGGGGCAAGGTCATTCACATGTCAATTGATCTACACTCAATCTCAGGTGGAAGAAAGACAAAAGGGAACATGTGGAGTTCCTTAGCCCATAATATGAAGTTGAGTAGCAGCGGAGTAGCCAGAGTAGGATTTAGGTTGTGCAACTTAAACTTGTTGACTCTTTTATTTCTGTTCTCACATTACGTAGATATGATTTTTTTAGGATTAAAATTAGTTGTTAATGAACCAGCCATGTGTTACATTTGATTTACTACAAAAATTATTAAAAATCTAAATATTATAAATCATTTAAAATCTTAATCAGAGAATTTTAATGTCAGTAATATGTTTGTCAGGTGGCTTGTAAGGTACTGAATCGGAATGTTAGAACAATAATTTATTGTGAACTTGCATTGGGTGCATGTAAAACACAGGTGGCTACATCGCATAACAGAGCTTGAGTTTAACGACAAATGACCAGACAAATGAAATGTTTCCCATTTAATTTCATAGTGTGAGAATACCACCAGCAGTTTTATTTCTTACTTAAAATTCAACATGTATGGTTTTTTTATTTTCTTATCCAAGTGAGTTCAGTTTTCATTCTGTTACAAAAACAAACATATTAACCCCTTAGAGCGGTTTGATGTAATACAACGTCATTGCTTATTAATGTAAAATTTCTGAAACATTGGTGTTAAATCAAGGAAGCTGTCTAAGGCGTTGTACTGTAGCCAGGTACAACGCCTTAGGATTGTCAGTTCTAATCTAGCTGCGGCTGGTACGCTTTTCAATGCAACTTAATAGTGACTCTGGTCTGTGGTATAGGTACCACCTTAAATACACAGTGTCTGGCATGGAGGTGGAAGTTGACAGGATCAGTGTTTATGTTACAATTGCAAGGAACAATACATCTTTTGCAAATTTTTGCTGATAATAAGAGTAGGAGGACACGTTCTTCCTGTGTTTTTTATATTTAGACTGAAATAAGTGTACACAACATTAAATGACATATACATAACTATTGAAAAACTTATAAAAAAGATGAGTGAAAAATAACTGAAGTGAAACTTTATTTGATTCAAGATGTAAACAAACTTCTACAATTAAAGAAACAACATATGTTCTTTAAGATAAAAAAATATTAACAAACTCTTAGGTTTTTTTTTTAACATGCCCTCAAACCTGAGAGTTCAAGTAAATCCTTTAATCGATTACCAGCAAGTCCTTTTGTTAAAAAAAATCAGCTAACTGAAGTTTGCCTGGTACATGTTCAACCTTGTAAACACCCTTCTCATGGTTCTCTCTCACAAAGTGATATCGTACACTTATGTGTTTTGTTCTTCCGTGCATGACAGGATTCTGAGTCAATTTTACAGCACCAGCATTGTCAATGTACAAGTTAGCTTCAACTGAAGAACCTTTCATTTCTTCCAACAAACTTTTCAGCCAAACAATCTGCTTCGCTGCTTCACTGGCCGCTACATATTCAGCCTCTGTTGTGGATAGAGAAATGCAATTTTGTTTCTTTGAGAACCAACTTATTGCTCCTCCAGCAAACATACATATACAGCCTGACCGAGATTTTTTACTTTCCTGGTCACCTGCATAATCTGCATCACTATAACAATTAAGAACCTGATCTCCCTTCTTATATTGTAAGACATAGTCCTTTGTACCTTGCAGATATCTGAAAATCCGCTTAACCTGAGACCAATTCTTGATACTTGGGCTATTCACATGTTGAGCAACCATGCTAACAGCATAGCAAATATCTGGGTGGGTATTTGTCAAGTAAATTAGACTGCCAATAGCTTCTCGATATGGCACACCAGCTGCTAAAGACTTTTCTTCTTTGTCACATTCAAACTTGTCAACAGGTGTTGACACTGGATTACAGTTAGCCATCCGATACTTTTCTAAAACTTGATCAATGTATGCCCTCTGGCTAAGTGTGATCGAATCTTTGCTCTTTTTGATCTCAACTCCTAAATACACTTCAGGATCTGTTACCTTGATTTTAAAATCACATTTCAGGTTTTGAACAAATTCATCAACTTGTTTTTCATCAGTTCCACAGATAAGTCCATCATCCACATAGATAACAACAAACATGTTTTGATTGTTAACTTCTCGAATGAACAGACAAGGATCTGTCGTACTAGCTCTAAAACCTTGAGATTTCATAAAGTTAGATAACCGTTTGTTCCAGCATTTAGGACTCTGCTTCAACCCATACAAACTACGGTTTAATTTCCACACTTTACCTGAGCCATCATCATAGCCTTCTGGTTGATTAACATATATCTCTTCATCTAACTTAGAGTACAAGGAAGCTGTCTTCACGTCAAATTGTTTTAAGTACATATTTTCTTGAGCATCCATATTCAATACTGTCCTTATAGTATCAAATCTTGCAACTGGACTGTATGTACTAAAATAGTCCACGCCTTCTTTCTGAGCATACCCCTTAGCAACTAACCTTGCCTTATATCTTTCTGGATTGCTCTTCTTTGTAAGCACCCACTTTACTCCTATGGTTCTTTTATTTTTGGGTAAACATACAAGTTTGAAAACATCATTTTCATGAAGGGACTCCATCTCTTCATTCATCGCTGATTGCCAATGATACCACTCTGGACTGCTTACAGCTTCTCCATAGGTCGGTCCAGCTTCAGCTAACATCACATAGTCCTTTAAGTAAGTGGGAGGTTGACACTGTCTCTTTGGTCGATTAAATTCACCACTACCATCTACATGATCTTCATTTTCAACATCTAAATTTTGACTATCACTTTCAGAGGCTGAAACTTCTGAACTTGAACTTGTATTATTTATAAACTGATTTTTGACTTCGGACTCAGTAAACTTATCAACAACTTCTGGTTTTATAGAAACGGATACATTTGAAATAGTGTCTTCCTCAATCACTGCCTTATCATTTTCCTTGCCCTCTGCTCTACTATTCATCACAGGCTTGAAGACAACATCACGACTGATTATGACATTCCATCCATCATAAACTCTGTAACCGTCTCGCTCACCACAGTAACCAACTAGGATACCTGCTGTTGACTTTACTAACCACTTCTTCCGTTTTTGTTTTGGCACATGTACAAAACACTCAGTACCAAACGGATGAAAATGATTAATCGGAGCAAATCCTTTCTTGAACCACAGTTCATATGGAGTCAGTCCATCTCTCACAGGACCTGTACGATTAATTACATGAGTAGCTGTATTCATAGCTTCTGCCCATAGTCTTTTTGGTAGATTTTTACTAACCAGCATAGTTCTTGCGCTTTCAACAAGAGTACGCATCTCTCGCTCTATTGAACCATTCTCTTCCGGCATATATATTGTATATGGCATTGTAGTTCTCATAGTTATTCCTCTTTTCTGAAGAGTTATTTTCACCTTGGAATTACAAAACTCTGTGCCTCCATCACTCATAAAAGTTTTTACAACATGTCCTGCTGTTTTACATTCATTAATATATGTTTCTACACAATCAGGAACATCTGACTTCTTCTAGTCCTTAAAAACTACACAATAACGACTACCTCCAATTGACGGCTCTTCCATTGGTCCACAAACATATCCACTTACCAATTCACCTACTTCTGTTGGTTTTACAGTTCTAGAATGATAAGTATCACGATGTTGTTTTCCTAGAACACAACTTTCACAAAATTCATCAATTTTGTCAACAATGATCCCTCTTAACTTTAGATGTCGTTGTACATATCCTTTGTCTTGATGAGCAAGACATTCATGCCACTCCTGTATAGTTAGTTCTTGGTCGACTGTTACTAGCAGCGTTTGCTTCTGCTTGTGACTTTTCAGGAACTAATACTTTAAACTCAAGTTCATAAAGACCATTTTTCATGTGTCCTATCACCTGTGGAACATTTCCTCTTAAAAATACAAAATTATCTTGTGATGCTTTAAAGGTATATCCTTTTTCCACTGAGCGACTCACCGACATGAGGTTACGACCTAACTTAGGCACATACCATACATTCTCTAAAGTCTTCACTACTTTTTGTTGACCAAACGTCACTAAAACACGAATGTTTCCTTCTCCAGTAGCTTCGATAACTTCACCGTTGCCTACAGTAATTTATGTTTCCACACAATCAGGAACATTGACTCTTAATGTATTAAAAATACTTTCACAATAACGACTACTCAATTGACGGCTTTCCATGGTCCACAATCTCCACTTAACAATTCACCTATTCTGTTGGTTTTATCAGTTGATGATAATATCACGTGTTGTTTTCTAGAACACTTTCACAAAATTCATCATTTGTCAACAATGATCCTCATTAACTTTAGATGTCGTTGTACTATCCTGTTGTCTGATGACAGGCATTCATGCCAATCCTGTACTATTAGTCTTGGTCGACTGTTCACTAGCGCGGTCCTAGATCCTGCTTGTGATTTTCAATGGAGAATCTAATACTTTTAAATCAAGTTCATAAAGACTTTGGTTATGTGTCCTATGCCATGGAACGATTATTTCCTATTAACAAACAATATTATCTTGTGTCTTAAGGTATTTTTTCACGTCACATTTCACCGAATGAGGTTAGACACTAACTAGGCAAACACTTACCATATACACTCTAAAGTCTTCACTACATTTTTGTTGACCCAAACGTCACTAAAAACACGAATGTTTCCTTCTCCAGTACTTCGATAATTCTCGTTGCTACAGTTACTTTTGGTACTGGCTGTGAAAATGCACTAAATGGTATCAAAATACTTTCCACAAACAATGGTTGAGATGCCCGAGTCAGCAATAAAAGTACAATCACACCTTTCATTTGCAACGGTAGCATAACAAATTGTTGTTTTCAGGCTGGAAAGACTTTCCTTTGTCTTTATTGGGACAATTACTAGCGTAATGTGGACCTTTACATATGAAACATTTAACAATTTTCTTCTTATTTTTCTCTTTGTGAGAAAATTTTTCTTTTTCACTAGGCCTAACAACAGTGCTATTTACTTTTGCCGATAATGCAGTTTCTTTAGTGAACTTAGGCAATCTTTGTTCAATGAGCCTAATTCTCTCAATCAACAAATCAATTGACCTATATTCCACTTTAACACTCTCCCAAACACTTTTAAATTCAAAATATTCATTTGGAAGAGTACTCATTATTCTGCTCATTAGTACTAAGTTTGGAAGTTCATTTGCCTTGTGCTTTACAAGCTCCTCATTTACTTCCCTAAATATTAACTGTAACCTAGCAAAATACTGTACTAACTCTTCATCTGGGAGTTTTCTGCTGTGAAAAATGCTTCTAGGGTTCTATCTAGCCTTTGATTAGAAGACTGTTCATAGACACTAATTAGCTTTCCCCACATATCCATACCATTTTGACAAGTTGCTGTTAGTTCAACATGCCTATCATCAAGTGCACTTACAATTAAGACTTGACATAGTGCATCATCTTTGTCAAACTGTTTAATCTTATTAAGAGTTGCTTGTTCATTCTCAGCACCCTTAGCTGGAATTTCTGGTCTAATACGTTTTCCTTGAGCAATGTCTAACACTTCATTGTGTTTTAACAACAAGTCCATTTGTCGTTTCCATTGTCTATACGCTAATTGAACATCAAGCTTATCAACTATAAACATTAAATCCATATTATACTTACTTTATTTCACTCTTCAAACGATATCTGGGCCCATAACCTATTGAAAAACTTATAAAAAAGATAAGTGAAAAATAACTGAAGTAAAACTTTATTTGATTCAAGATGTAAACAAACTTCTACAGTTAAAGAAACAACATATGTTCTTTAAAATAAAAAAAATATTAACAAACTCTTAGGTTTTTTTTTCAACAATAACACAACATGTATAAATAGGCATTAAAATAAATGAATATGAAAAAATGCATGGTTAAACCTGAAAATTAAAATGATGAAACAAGAATTAGGACTGATAAAATAATTACAGCTCTGAAGGGTTAAGATGTAAAATGAAGTTCAATTGTCTCCTTTATGTAGACTCCATCTTACACTAACATTGCAACATCTTCATTTATAAATGATAAAAGTTGTCATTTTAATTTAATTCAAAGATCAAATTTGTAGTAACTAAAAAGTGATAACACTGTACTATGTAGGCAGTATCGGCTTCATCTGCCAGCCACTGGGCAGTGTCCTGTCTGGCATTGTCCTGGAGCCTCTGGGTCGCAAATACTCCATGATACTGGTCAATGTTCCCCACATCGTCGGCTGGTTCCTGTTCTATACTGCAACCTCTCTATTCACCATGTTCACCGCTATCATCATTATGGGATTAGGTATGATGATTGAAACCTTTACATAAATATTGATCAAACATTTTCAAGACTGTGAATTCATATATTTACATTTTGATAAATTGACTAGTAATATTCTAAGTTAGTGATACAAGATGGATAAATTTTGAAAAGAAAGACAATGTGATACACAATATCAAGACATTCAGTGTGGATGACTCCATGGAACCTGGCCGTACTCCACTCAGGTGTTGCCAGCTCCCATCGAAGTCACTCTGCTATTTCAAAATTTTCAACAATTTCAACTGATCATTGAATTATTTCATCAAATAAAGTAATTTTTGTATTATTATTGGGGAGGTACAAACAGTTATTTGCAACTTCGAAAACATGAGTCGTCCTCAGAGTGCTGCCAACTCCCACTGAAGCCAAAAACTAATGTTGTCATTTTTGAAGTCATAAGAACAACATTTTTAACTTTTACAAGCATTTACATCAATTTCATGGGGTTTTAGTTTACATTTTTAAAACAATATGTTAGCATTTTGAGGTCTTTTTGCTTATTTTTTATAGCAGTGAATGTGTTAATTATGAATATATATCACTAGACACAATAGTACAGAAGGCGTGAACCAGCACCACTTTACGTCTATACGAGGGCAGGTAAGTCAATAATACTGTTCGTGTATGGGATTGTGGTGAGTCATTGTCCCAAAACATTGTTCTATCCATAGCTGAAAATGACACCAGCTTTTGAAAGATTTTTAAACATTCTAAACTTAACATTACTTATCCAAGGATCATTATAATCTTGAAATATTCAAATTAATCTTAAATTAAGTGGTGGTGCCAGGGTTGTAGTTTGCAGCAATGCATATAGCTCATATAAATAAGGTGAATTTTGTTTAGTTGTACCAACTTAATGAAAAATGTTGGAATCATAAATAAATATATTATTCAATGTTAATTTCCAGTTTTATGTTAGTGATCTTGATTTTAGAAGAAATTATCAAGAAATCAATTGGCCTTTAAGAAAAAATTACCATTTGTAAAAATCAGAAAGGAGTAGGCCTATCAAGGCAACCATCAAATTGCTCATCCCTAGGGTGGGTTGGCTCACATGCTTCATGGTGCATGTATTTATTTTATTTATTTATTTATTTTTTAATTTTTTTTTGTGGGACGGTGCTTAATGAGTTAGTCATACATTCTGGTCAGGTAAATTATTTATTATA
>JAQJVL010004244.1:0-47682 GCA_035578905.1 Stictocephala bisonia | reverse complement strand
CGGCGCGTACATTTGGGTCATGCGATATGATAGCGCGCTCATGATATCAACGGCCGAGTTCAGAAATCTTACCAAGTTCTGTTCTCCTAATACTTGACGATCGTTTTAACGTATTTATTCGCAACCGAAAAGGATATAAAAGGATAACGAATTAAAATAATATTACTGTAACACCCGACACGTTTGTATTTAATATAGAAATAATTTTTAATAATCGTATATGTATTTATTATAGTATAATGTAATAAATAGTTGGCAGCACTGACATATATTTTTTCTACAATTAATCGTGCGAGTTGGTAACACTGTTGTGGAAAAAACACAGTTAGTACATTTTAAGAAAAAACAGATTTTTTGCATCAGCTGATACTAGCAGACAACAGAGAAACAGATATTTTTTTTTGCATCAGCTGATACTAGCAGACGTAAGAGCGCGAAAACGGCGTGACGTCACACCAAAACAACACTGACCTAGCCCAACTGACCTTCAAGGTCACCACGTGGCTGATAACAGTTGTAAACAATAGTAAACTTGACCTCAAGGTCAACACGTGGCTGATAACAGATTAGCGGTGACCTTTGACCCTGTGCCAGTAGCGGTCTGACGTGACGTCACACTGAGCTAGAAGCCTTCAACTATACTACTTTTATACTTCTCTAGTATAAGACAATTATTATGTTTATCCTTGGGTATTCGGGGGATATGAAGGGAGGGACTGATAAGGTGCTTTCCCTGCTATCTAATGGAAAACTGGAGAAATAACTAAACGATGCATTCAGTGACAGTATTAGGGATGAAACCTCTGTTTATTTCTTCTCTGGCAGTAAGCTAAAAGAAACCAACAAAGTCTAGGGTCTATTTTGTTCTTCACTTCCACGTAACTATTCAGAATATGCCATCTTTCAATATAATATGTTTTATCTCACAGAATGAATAGACTATATTTTCATTGAAATTGATTTTTTCACTATCCACTGTCACTTTGATAGGGTATAAAAAAGGTTTAGTTGCAGTAAATCTTTGATGCGTAGATTAGCCACTTTTTATGTTCCTTGCGTTTAGTAGGCCCACGGTTGTTTTTATCCACTGATGGCGTACGCCATTGTTGTTTGAGACACGAAATTACAAGGAGTAGATCTATTTTCAACTCCAGAAGAAGGCCCTCTGAGTGATTTTAGCTTTTGGGATAAACATTTCTAAAAAATAGATAAATATTTTTGTATATAGAAATATGTAACTTTCTGTATGGAAATAATTATTTGGTTAAGGAACTTTTAATACATTCTGTCTTGTTATATATATATAAATCAATGTTTGTTTCAGGAAAACTTCTCTTCTTAATAAAAATGTACGTATACAAATGTGTAGGTAAAATATGTTTATATAAATAAAAGATCAGTACCTCCAATTTTAGGTTTATAACAAGTGATTCTAATATTATCTTTTCTTAAATAATTATACACCCAATATTTTATGCGTAATTCCCACTCCAATAAAAATAATACATAGTCTATCCTACTGAGTAAAAGATGACTCAGAATTCTTTATTGGTTTAAGCAACATAATAACACAGAGTAAAAAGATATTTGTATATCTTACTATTATATAAAATCCAATGGTGTCTGTGTGCGTTACTTAATCACGCCAAAACTACTGAAACCATTCATCTGAAATTTTGCATGGACATTTTTAGCGTCTCTGGTTAACACATGACTATCTTTATTTATAAATGCCATCAGAAAACCACCTCAGGGGTTCTAAGAAGTATCGATTCAACCCCTTTGGCAATACCCCTATGCCGACGTGGTGGCTCAGTGGTTAAGGCTTCGAATTACGGAGGGCAGGGTCTAAGGTTCGAATTCCCATTGAGCCAACGGCCGTTCCTTCACTCGTTGAATAAAGTTCACGCACAGGCCTGCAGGACCATGTGAATTGGCGAGTGAAGTTAAGAAAAAATATATACCAATTTGACAATTAATTGTTTATAATTGTTTCATTAATCATATGTTGAAATAAACAAACAACTTACATAATTCTGAAGTAAATGCCGGACGAAAACTAACCACAACCACGGTAACTAGAAAATACGGTAGGTATCACGACGTGGCTGTGCAGTAGACTGTGACCTCACATGGGCGAAAACACCTGGTTTGATTATTCAATGAAGTACTGATAACTAAATCTACCAATCGCATGGAAGCATTCAGCTAAATAGTAGGCAAGCTATTTACCACTTATCAGCTGGAATTGTAAACTACGGGAATTAGAACAGTATTTTTGTGTTTGTTGTTGCCATTTCACCCAGGTGACTGACGTCATAGTAGATGCGCGTGATAACTACAGTCTACTTTCCTAGAGGTACCGAGACCACAACGCACTTTTGCATTATAGAGATGCCAGTAGGTACAAGATTTGTATCACTGAATGCAATAAGCACAATGTAAATCAACGTAAACCCCGCACGAAGGACGGGTAGGTACTGTGCTAGTATATACAGTATATATGTACAGGGTGTTTCGTAAGAGGTTGGCACAACTTCAGGATATGACAGTAGACATAAAAATAAGCAAAAAAGTACTTGTAAACACATGTTTATCTCGCCTTGTTAAGTGTCTGTCTGTGTGTTATTTTTTGTTTTTTTTTTTTTGTTTTTTTTTATTATTAAATCTCAAACATAGTTTGAGCTAATAATTTGAAACTATGTATATTTGCTAACCTAGTTAGGGGCAGTTTAAAATAAAAAAGGAAGAAAATTATCTTTATCAGTTTCAAAATGGCAACCATAATAAATGTAAAAGTTAAATAGGCCCTAACTTTTAAAACCATTATTTGTATTGAAAAATGTATTATTGTACTTTAATTTTGTAAATTTAACAACAAATTCTAAGATACCTCAATTTTTTTAATCAGTTTGAAAATAAAAGAGTAAAGAACTTTCTCATGTATGCTTGTTTAGGGGGTTTCACTTGTATGAAGTTTAGTAGCCAAATGTATAACTTCATAGTGATTATAAACAGCTGTTTTTAATTATTTTAAAATATACATTGCTTAATTAATTATTTTAGGCTGAAGTATACATTGATGAAGGAGGGCGTCACATTTAACAGCATTTATAAATACAATTATACAATTTGTGTGTTTTTTCTATGTAAAATAAATTTCGTTATTAACAAAAGGCTGTTTCTTTAGAAAACCCTAAACAAACATACATGAAAAGGGGCTTCACATAAAAACAGCTGATATTTAAAATGATTAAAAACAACTGTTTATAATAACTATCAAGTTATACATTTGCTTACTAAACTTCATACAAGTGAAAATCCCTAAACAAGTATACTTGAAAAAGTGCTTTACTCTTTTATTTTCAAGCTGATTTTTAAAATTGAGATATGTTTAAATGTTTTGTTAAATTTACAAAATTAAAGTATTATAATGCATTTTTAATACAAACAATGGTTTTAAATTTATTTAACTTTTAACATTTCTTATGGTTGACATTTTGAAACTGATAAAGATAATTTTGTTCGTTTTTATTTTAAACTACCCCTAACTAGGTACATATACGTGGTACCCCCTGCCCACCCATACATATACAGTGGTATTGACCCACTCATACACGTGCGGTAGTATTGATATAGCAAATATACAACGTTTCAAATTATTAGCTCAAACTATGTTTGAGATATAAATTTTTTAAATACAAACACATGCAGACAGACAGACACTTAACAAGGCAAGATAGCCCACATGTTTACAGGAACTTTTTTTGCTTATTTTGTACGTCTCTTATCATATCCTGAAGTTGTGCCAACCTCTCGCGAAACATCCTATACATTCTTTTGTCTGTGATAAAACTGTATAATAGCCTGGGGAAAATGTGGGAATTCTCGTTTTATCTTATTTTGGTTTAGGTTGTCTCTTTACAATGCAAGACTACCTACTTGTAGTCTTTGTATTTCTAAATGAGTAATTGTAAAACATTTACGATATTATTCAGTATTATGAAGCTGTCAATCAACAACGAGTTCTGAGTTCAACTGTGCTTAATTTCATGAAATTAATTCTGTAATATTAATAATTCTAAATGTTTATTAACTATATGAAATGCAGCAGATACCATCAGAATTCGTCCAAATGCAGAGTTACAGTGGAACGTTGTCTGCCACATTCCAAAATGCTTAAACATACGAGAGGATCAAAGGCACTCATTAAGCCACGCCGTTATATTTACGACTTCATTTACATTTAAACTATGTAAGTATACTTGGGAACTCGACAAACTCACATCACATTTGTACTATTTACCTTAATTGTACTTTATTTTAATATGATCACTTATATTATTTCCTTTATACTAGCTTATATACATAAATTTGTTTATGATTCTTGAGTTTTTTATTCACAAACTTATAAAAATGTCGGATCTTTTCTGTTAATTTACTAATACTATTTTTTTTTAATTTACGTTAGTTCACTACTACATGATAAATATTCCATTGCTCTAAAAACTGCCCCCCTCTCGTTTTAAGTCCACTTTGGTATTCCTTAATTGCTAGGAATCCGATATCACTGGCCTTATGTTATCGCTTTCCAAAAGAATGCATTCGGAGGTAAGTCAATCATTGGATTTACCAGTTTGTGATCAACTTTAGTAGCCATCTAACCTAAACTTAACTGACCTGACCTGACATAACCGTAATTGCGATAAAAAAGTAGTGGTAGTGAAGTAACGGAAAAGTAGTGGCAGTGAATCAACAGAAAAGGTCCCAAAACTAGTTTCACAGATTATGAGAATGCAAATTGAAACATTTTATAGTAAAATTTTTAAAATCATCAATACTGTCAAATCTCTTACAACCGTTTGTGTTGTTCTTCTATTGTTTTTGATAATTTTGTATTTGAATTTTAAAATTTATTTGAAATTTGGATGGCACACTTCAAGATTAGTGTAATATTTGGGTTTCTCGTGTTTAGTTATCGATGTATAATTTTTTAACTTTTTTTAACTATGGTACTCAAGGAAGCTATTTAAAAGTCTTTAAATAGACTTATACGGCTGTTCCCAACCACAAACATTTTCTTTACCGTATGTTTGAGTGTGAAGTCTAGTTTTTTGCAAAAAGTTTTTTTAGGATGAAGATTTGCCTCTAGTTTAGATGGTGGTGTCTGTTTCCACGCCCCTTCCCTCTATTGAGTGATCCTTTTTAAGAGTCTGCAGATACTGTCAGGGACTGTCAGCCATGTTGATTTAAATACCATAAGAACAAGGTTATTTTCGAGCCGGGCATACGATCACACGTATCCAAATTAAAAAGCTACTTTCAAACGGATCTTTTCCAATCAAATTACATTTGATCAAGAATGAAATTGTTCACTAGAATTACTTTGTGGATTCTTAATTAGTTTTATAGAAAAATAATGAAAATTATTTAGTTTGAAGTTATTATTTTCACCTATTTTTTTTTTTTAAACTAGTCGATGTATTCAAAATGTCAAAAAGAAACCCAAACTTTTAAAATTACACCTCATACACAACTTTTTATTAATAAATAACAAAAAAATATATATTCACAAATAACATTTTTTATGGAATTAAAACTAGCATGGCTTCTGCAGAATCTTAAGGCGTGTATTTGAATAACTACTACTCTGAGATAACTAATACTAGTGATTTTTCATTTTAGCATTAGATTAATTGTGGATACAGGTTTATTGATGTTTGAAATAGTTATTGAAGACGGTTATATATAAAGGCATTAGATTATAGTTTTCTTTATAAACAGTGTTATTTATATATTAGACTTTTCTTTTAATTTGTTGTACTTGCGTGTAAAATCAGTTAAATAGAGATACAAGGATAGTTATAAACAACTCTTACTAGGAGAATGTAGTAAAATGCATTCCAAACCATCAGAGTAACTCATTATACAGCCCTATTCATCATAAACGAGGAATATGATAATGTAAAAGACACGAAAACTGTCTCGTTTTGTAGGAGTGTATCTTGATACTTCTGTTGAAATGACGCTGAAAACCTTTAAACTGAGAGGTTCATGTTGTACATAGAGACCAAAATATCCTTTAGTGTGTTTCTGAATAAAACCTCTATTCATTTAGTGCAATCCTATTCAGTAAGGATAAGCCGGCCTACATATGTGTGGACTGTCGTAATTTTTCTAAAAGAAAATATTGTAAGCAAAACTCGATGATAAAAAGCACACTTATCTACCACACATGTAAAATCTTGTACTAAATAAGCGTACAAGACTTTTTGACAGGGTTTACAAGACTTGAATATATTACTTCTACTTGATACGATATTTGAATATATACTTCTCATCAATTGGAATATTTGTGCCAGTTAGTTAGTGAGGTCTGCTTTACATTTTACACGTACAGTGGTATTGACAAACCCACTCACCCATACACGTAGAGTGGTATTGACCCACTCACCAACCCAAACACGTACAGTGTTATTGACCATCCCACCCACCCATACACGCACAGTGACATTGACCGACCCAATCACCCCTACACGTACAGTGGTATTGAGCGACTCAAACACCCATACACGTAGAGTGTTATTGACCGACTGAAACACCCATACACGTACAGTGGTATTGACCAACCGAAACACCCATACACGTACAGTTCTATTGATTAAACTGCTTTACATTTTACAGGGATTTACCCCTTTACGTGTGGGTGGGTGTGTCAGTACCCAGTAAACACAATTTTCTTTTTAATTTTTAGTTAAATTAATTTTATATTTTCTAGTGTCCACATTACTAGCAACAGTGGCTACTCAATTTCCATTTTTTTTACTTTGTAAAAATGTTCATGTTTCTTTTAAGGAAATAAATTCATTTATTCAATTTAGCAATTGATTAACAGTCTATCAATATGTTTATAAAACGAAGTTTTGCATCACATTTAATCGTGTTAACCAAAATCACATGTTTTATGACTGAAATAGGTTTAGGTTATAAAATATAATGTTATTTTGAACATTATACATATCAGATTATAGTTTCTTTGTAAGTATTTTACTAGTCTTATATTTTCTTAAATGGTATAAATTTGAAGCAGATGATAATAACTACTACAAATCAACACACACATTCAATTCTAGTCTCTATTACTACTGTATCGAATAATTGTATAACCTTTTCTTCACCACATTGTTTCAACTAATTTTGAATTATTTGGGTGAATGGTTTTGAAATACTCTTCGAATTATATGAAGTTTGATTCTTTTATACAAATGATATTGTAAAAGCATTGTCTCAAATCCTAAATAATTTTATTTATTTACTTCAATGATAATTAATTGTCACAATTACTCCATCAACTATACGTTCTTAAAAAAGAAGAGAAAGGTTCGAGTTAATGGCTAATAGAGTTTATGGAACTTATGAATCAGAAGGAGTGGATTTATTTATAACTGTATTTCAAAATGTATGTTCGTTTATTATTTGGAAAACCCGTTGTTTGACATATAAAAATATATTGAATAAGAATCTCTCTCTATAAATTGTATGTCTGTAATAAAGTGGCAATCTCTGGGAAATGATCTAGTAGAGTTCATGGCACACTATCTAATTTTATGACTACGCTGTAAAACTAAGACTGTTTAATGTTGTGTATCGATATCTATATCAGCCACTTTTAATTTAATCGTAACTTATGTAATTTTATGACTAAATCGATTCTACATCACGTTTAGTTAATTATATTCTATGTAAAATAAAAGTAAAATATGAATGGTATATTACAGTATTTGTCGAAATTTTAACGCTTAATTCTGGAGTTAAATGAATTTTTTTTGTACGAGTATTTTAGGTTCTTATAAGTTGGATACACTACCACTTGTTTATTATTAATAACATTCCTTTTCCAAAATTATTTTTTTAGAAATACTAAAGGGGTGTTGTATAAAAGTGCAATTGTGTGTAATTTTGTAATTTTTGTCTTTTATAACAAAATCTCATTTGTTTAAAATTGGTACATTCATAAATGTACTTTAATATATATTACAACAAGTAAAAAACTGCAGAAAAATATATTATTAATTAATTTAAAAGTGTTTAAACTAATGTTTATATCATATTTCTGTATTTACTTTGCACTTAGTGAAGACTTAAGATTTGCCTAGAAACGTTTTTGATTTGATTGGTTTATCATTATAAGTTCCAATTTAATTTTTTTTTAAATCAACAATCCATCGCAGAAGTCAATTTCAAGGCAACTCACATAATCCTGCAATCTTTATTGACTTATTTATCAACATTTATGCCTAGACGTTGGAACAACAAAACGTATTATTGAATTTAATATCCCATCAGAAGAGAACATTGTGGCAGAATTTCAGTTTGTGTTATTGCTAATTCTCGAGAACCTACAATAAACCACCTTAGGGAGACGTCTCTTGGTAAATAACACAACAGGATTTACGTTCATAGCCGTGTTCTATGTAATGTATGAGCTAGAGGAGTATATAAGAATGATTATTGCCAAGTCTCGAGGACCTACAATAAACCACCCTAGGGAGACGTCTCTTGGTAAATAACACAACAGGATTTACGTTCATAGCCGTGTTCTATGTAATGTATGAGCTAGAGGAGTATATAAGAATGATTATTGCCAAGTCTCGAGGACCTACAATAAACCACCATAGGGAGACGTCTCTTGGTAAATAACACAACAGGATTTACGTTCATAGCCGTGTTCTATGTAATGTATGAGCTAGAGAAGAACATAAGAATGATTATTGCCAAGTCTCGAGGACCTACAATAAACCACCCTAGGGAGACGTCTCTTAGTAAATAACACACCAGGCCTGACGTTCATAGCCATGTTCCATGTACTGTATGAGCTAGTGTTGTATATAAGAATGATTATTGCCAAGTCTCGAGGACCTATAATAAACCACCCTAGGGAGACGTCTCTTGGTATATATCACACCAGGCCTGACGTTCATAGCCATATTCCATGTAATGTATGAGCTAGAGGAGTATATAAGACTGATATTGCCAAGTCTCGAGGACCTTATTATACCACTCTAGGGAGACGTCTCTTGGTATATAACACACCAGGCCTGACGTTCATTGCCATGTTCCATGTAATGTATGAGCTAGAGGAGTATATAAGACTGATTGTTGCCAAGTTCTGAGGACCTACAATATACCACTCTAGGGAGACGTCTCTTGGTAAATAACACACCAGGCCTGACGTTCATAGCAATGTTCCATGTAATGTATGAGCTAGAGGAGTATATAGGACTGATTATTGCCAAGTTCTGAGGACCTACAATATACCACTCTAGGGAGACGCCTCTTAGTAAATAACACACTAGGCCTGACGTTCATAGCCGTGTTCCATGTAATGTATGAGCTAGAGGAGTATATAAGACTGATTATTGCCAAGTTCTGAGGACCTACAATATACTACTCTAGGGAGAGGCCTCTTAGTAAATAACACACTAGGCCTGACGTTCATAGCAATGTTCTATGTAATGTATGAGCTAGAGGAGTATATAAGACTGATTATTGCCAAGTTCTGAGGACCTACAATATACCACTCTAGGGAGAGGCCTCTTAGTAAATAACACACCAGGCCTGACGTTCATAGCAATGTTCCATGTAATGTATGAGCTAGAGGAGTATATAAGACTGATTATTGCCAAGTTCTGAGGACCTACAATATACCAGTCTAGGGAGACGTCTCTTAGTAAATAACACACCAGGCCTGACGTTCATAGCAATGTTCCATGTAATGTATGAGCTAGAGGAGTATATAAGACTGATTATTGCCAAGTTCTGAGGACCTACAATATACCAATCTAGGGAGACGTCTCTTAGTAAATAACACACTAGGCCTGACGTTCATAGCAATGTTCCATGTAATGTATGAGCTAGAGGAGTATATAAGACTGATTATTGCCAAGTTCTGAGGACCTACAATATACCAATCTAGGAAGACGTCTCTTAGTAAATAACACACTAGGCCTGACTTTTATAGCAATGTTCCATGTAATGTATGAGCTAGAGGAGTATATAAGACTGATTATTGCCAAGTTCTGAGGACCTACAATATACCACTCTAGGGAGACGTCTCTTAGTAAATAACACACTAGTCCTGACGTTCATAGCAATGTTCCATGTACTGTATGAGCTAGAGGAGTATATAAGATTGATTATTGCCAAGTACTGAGGACCTACAATATACCACTCTAGGGAGACGCCTCTTAGTAAATAACACACTAGGCCTGACGTTCATAGCAATGTTCCATGTACTGTATGAGCTAGAGGAGTATATAAGACTGATTATTGCCAAGTTCTGAGGACCTACAATATACCACTCTAGGGAGACGCCTCTTAGTAAATAACACACTAGGCCTGACGTTCATAGCCGTGTTCTATGTAATGTATGAGCTAGAGGAGTATATAAGACTGATTATTGCCAAGTTCTGAGGACCTACAATATACCACTCTAGGGAGACGTCTCTTAGTAAATAACACACTAGGCCTGACGTTCATAGCAATGTTCCATGTAATGTATGAGCTAGAGGAGTATATAAGACTGATTATTGCCAAGGTCTGAGGACCTACAATATACCACTCTAGGGAGACGCCTCTTAGTAAATAACACACTAGGCCTGACGTTCATAGCAATGTTCCATGTATGAGCTAGAGGAGTATATAAGACTGATTATTGCCAAGTTCTGAGGACCTACAATATACCAATCTAGGGAGACGTCTCTTAGTAAATAACACACTAGGCCTGACTTTTATAGCAATGTTCCATGTAATGTATGAGCTAGAGGAGTATATAAGACTGATTATTGCCAGGTTCTGAGGACCTACAATATACCAATCTAGGGAGACGTCTCTTAGTAAATAACACACTAGGCCTGACGTTCATAGCAATGTTCCATGTACTGTAGAAGCTAGTGTTGTATATAAGACTGATTATTGCCAAGTTCTGAGGACCTACAATAAACCACCCTAGGGAGACGCCTCTTAGTAAATAACACACTAGGCCTGACGTTCATAGCAATGTTCCATGTAATGTATGAGCTAGAGGAGTATATAAGACTGATATTGCCAAGTCTCGAGGACCTTATTATACCACTCTAGGGAGACGTCTCTTGGTATATAACACACCAGGCCTGACGTTCATTGCCATGTTCCATGTAATGTATGAGCTAGAGGAGTATATAAGACTGATTGTTGCTAAGTTCTGAGGACCTACAATATACCACTCTAGGGAGACGTCTCTTGGTAAATAACACACCAGGCCTGACGTTCATAGCAATGTTCCATGTAATGTATGAGCTAGAGGAGTATATAGGACTGATTATTGCCAAGTTCTGAGGACCTACAATATACCACTCTAGGGAGACGCCTCTTAGTAAATAACACACTAGGCCTGACGTTCATAGCCGTGTTCCATGTAATGTATGAGCTAGAGGAGTATATAAGACTGATTATTGCCAAGTTCTGAGGACCTACAATATACTACTCTAGGGAGAGGCCTCTTAGTAAATAACACACTAGACCTGACGTTCATAGCAATGTTCTATGTAATGTATGAGCTAGAGGAGTATATAAGACTGATTATTGCCAAGTTCTGAGGACCTACAATATACCACTCTAGGGAGAGGCCTCTTAGTAAATAACACACTAGTCCTGACGTTCATAGCAATGTTCCATGTAATGTATGAGCTAGAGGAGTATATAAGATTGATTATTGCCAAGTACTGAGGACCTACAATATACCACTCTAGGGAGACGCCTCTTAGTAAATAACACACTAGGCCTGACGTTCATAGCAATGTTCCATGTACTGTATGAGCTAGAGGAGTATATAAGACTGATTATTACCAAGTTCTGAGGACCTACAATATACCACTATAGGGAGACGCCTCTTAGTAAATAACACACTAGGCCTGACGTTCATAGCCGTGTTCTATGTAATGTATGAGCTAGAGGAGTATATAAGACTGATTATTGCCAAGTTCTGAGGACCTACAATATACCACTCTAGGGAGACGTCTCTTAGTAAATAACACACTAGGCCTGACGTTCATAGCAATGTTCCATGTAATGTATGAGCTAGAGGAGTATATAAGACTGATTATTGCCAAGGTCTGAGGACCTACAATATACCACTCTAGGGAGACGCCTCTTAGTAAATAACACACTAGGCCTGACGTTCATAGCAATGTTCCATGTATGAGCTAGAGGAGTATATAAGACTGATTATTGCCAAGTTCTGAGGACCTACAATATACCAATCTAGGGAGACGTCTCTTAGTAAATAACACACTAGGCCTGACTTTTATAGCAATGTTCCATGTAATGTATGAGCTAGAGGAGTATATAAGACTGATTATTGCCAGGTTCTGAGGACCTACAATATACCAATCTAGGGAGACGTCTCTTAGTAAATAACACACTAGGCCTGACGTTCATAGCAATGTTCCATGTACTGTAGAAGCTAGTGTTGTATATAAGACTGATTATTGCCAAGTTCTGAGGACCTACAATAAACCACCCTAGGGAGACGCCTCTTAGTAAATAACACACTAGGCCTGACGTTCATAGCAATGTTCCATGTACTGTATGAGCTAGAGGAGTATATAAGACTGATTATTGCCAAGTTCTGAGGACCTACAATATACCACTCTAGGGAGACGCCTCTTAGTAAATAACACACTAGGCCTGACGTTCATAGCCGTGTTCCATGTAATGTATGAGCTAGAGGAGTATATAAGACTGATTATTGCCAAGTTCTGAGGACCTACAATATACTACTCTAGGGAGAGGCCTCTTAATAAATAACACACTAGGCCTGACGTTCATAGCAATGTTCTATGTAATGTATGAGCTAGAGGAGTATATAAGACTGATTATTGCCAAGTTCTGAGGACCTACAATATACCACTCTAGGGAGAGGCCTCTTAGTAAATAACACACCAGGCCTGACGTTCATAGCAATGTTCCATGTAATGTATGAGCTAGAGGAGTATATAAGACTGATTATTGCTAAGTTCTGAGACCTACAATATACCACTCTAGGGAGAGGCCTCTTAGTAAATAACACACCAGGCCTGACGTTCATAGCAATGTTCTATGTAATGAGTGAGCTAGAGGAGTATATAAGACTGATTATTGCCAAGTTCTGAGGACCTACAATATACCACTCTAGGGAGAGGCCTCTTAGTAAATAACACACTAGGCCTGACTTTTATAGCAATGTTCCATGTAATGTATGAGCTAGAGGAGTATATAAGACTGATTATTGCCAAGTTCTGAGGACCTACAATATACCACTCTAGGGAGAGGCCTCTTAGTAAATAACACACCAGGCCTGACGTTCATAGCAATGTTCCATGTAATGTATGAGCTAGAGGAGTATATAAGACTGATTATTGCCAAGTTCTGAGGACCTACAATATACTACTCTAGGGAGAGGCCTCTTAATAAATAACACACTAGGCCTGACGTTCATAGCAATGTTCTATGTAATGTATGAGCTAGAGGAGTATATAAGACTGATTATTGCCAAGTTCTGAGGACCTACAATATACCACTCTAGGGAGAGGCCTCTTAGTAAATAACACACCAGGCCTGACGTTCATAGCAATGTTCCATGTAATGTATGAGCTAGAGGAGTATATAAGACTGATTATTGCTAAGTTCTGAGACCTACAATATACCACTCTAGGGAGAGGCCTCTTAGTAAATAACACACCAGGCCTGACGTTCATAGCAATGTTCTATGTAATGTATGAGCTAGAGGAGTATATAAGACTGATTATTGCCAAGTTCTGAGGACCTACAATATACCACTCTAGGGAGAGGCCTCTTAGTAAATAACACACCAGGCCTGACGTTCATAGCAATGTTTTATGTAATGTATGAGCTAGAGGAGTATATAAGACTGATTATTGCCAAGTTCTGAGGACCTACAATATACCACTCTAGGGAGAGGCCTCTTAGTAAATAACACACCATGCCTGACGTTCATAGCAATGTTCCATGTAATGTATGAGCTAGAGGAGTATATAGGACTGATTATTGCCAAGTTCTGAGGACCTACAATATACCAGTCTAGGGAGACGTCTCTTAGTAAATAACACACCAGGCCTGACGTTCATAGCAATGTTCCATGTAATGTATGAGCTAGAGGAGTATATAAGACTAATTATTGCCAAGTTCTGAGGACCTACAATATACCAATCTAGGGAGACGTCTCTTAGTAAATAACACACTAGGCCTGACGTTCATAGCAATGTTCCATGTAATGTATGAGCTAAAGGAGTATATAAGACTGATTATTGCCAAGTTCTGAGGACCTACAATATACCAATCTAGGAAGACGTCTCTTAGTAAATAACACACTAGGCCTGACTTTTATAGCAATGTTCCATGTAATGTATGAGCTAGAGGAGTATATAAGACTGATTATTGCCAAGTTCTGAGGACCTACAATATACCACTCTAGGGAGACGTCTCTTAGTAAATAACACACTAGTCCTGACGTTCATAGCAATGTTCCATGTACTGTATGAGCTAGAGGAGTATATAAGACTGATTATTGCCAAGTACTGAGGACCTACAATATACCACTCTAGGGAGACGCCTCTTAGTAAATAACACACTAGGCCTGACGTTCATAGCAATGTTCCATGTACTGTATGAGCTAGAGGAGTATATAAGACTGATTATTGCCAAGTTCTGAGGACCTACAATATACCACTCTAGGGAGACGCCTCTTAGTAAATAACACACTAGGCCTGACGTTCATAGCCGTGTTCTATGTAATGTATGAGCTAGAGGAGTATATAAGACTGATTATTGCCAAGTTCTGAGGACCTACAATATACCACTCTAGGGAGACGTCTCTTAGTAAATAACACACTAGGCCTGACGTTCATAGCAATGTTCCATGTAATGTATGAGCTAGAGGAGTATATAAGACTGATTATTGCCAAGGTCTGAGGACCTACAATATACCACTCTAGGGAGACGCCTCTTAGTAAATAACACACTAGGCCTGACGTTCATAGCAATGTTCCTTGTAATGTATGAGCTAGAGGAGTATATAAGACTGATTATTGCCAAGTTCTGAGGACCTACAATATACCAATCTAGGGAGACGTCTCTTAGTAAATAACACACTAGGCCTGACTTTTATAGCAATGTTCCATGTAATGTATGAGCTAGAGGAGTATATAAGACTGATTATTGCCAGGTTCTGAGGACCTACAATATACCAATCTAGGGAGACGTCTCTTAGTAAATAACACACTAAGCCTGACGTTCATAGCAATGTTCCATGTACTGTATGAGCTAGTGTTGTATATAAGACTGATTATTGCCAAGTTCTGAGGACCTACAATAAACCACCCTAGGGAGACACCTCTTAGTAAATAACACACTAGGCCTGACGTTCATAGCAATGTTCCATGTACTGTATGAGCTAGAGGAGTATATAAGACTGATTATTGCCAAGTTCTGAGGACCTACAATATACCAATCTAGGGAGACGTCTCTTAGTAAATAACACACTAGGCCTGACGTTCATAGCAATGTTCCATGTAATGTATGAGCTAGAGGAGTATATAAGTCTGATTATTGCCAAGTTCTGAGGACCTACAATATACCAATCTAGGGAGACGTCTCTTAGTAAATAACACACTAGGCCTGACTTTTATAGCAATATTCCATGTAATGTATGAGCTAGAGGAGTATATAAGACTGATTATTGCCAAGTTCTGAGGACCTACAATATACCAATCTAGGGAGACGTCTCTTAGTAAATAACACACTAGGCCTGACTTTTATAGCAATGTTCTATGTAATGTATGAGCTAGAGGAGTATATAAGACTGATTATTGCCAAGTTCTGAGGACCTACAATATACCACTCTAGGGAGTCGCCTCTTGGTAAATAACACACCAGGCCTGACTTTTATAGCAATGTTCCATGTAATGTATGAGCTAGAGGAGTATATAAGACTGATTATTGCCAAGTTCTGAGGACCTACAATAAACCACTCTAGGGAGATGCCTCTTGGTAAATAACACACCAGGCCTGACTTTTATAGCAATGTTCCATGTAATGTATGAGCTAGAGGAGTATATAAGACTGATTATTGCCAAGTTCTGAGGATCTACAATATACCACTCTAGGGAGACGTCTCTTAGTAAATAACACACTAGGCCTGACGTTCATAGCAATGTTCCATGTACTGTATGAGCTAGAGGAGTATATAAGACTGATTATTGCCAAGTTCTGAGGACCTACAATATACCAATCTAGGGAGACGTCTCTTAGTAAATAACACACTAGGCCTGACTTTTATAGCAATGTTCCATGTAATGTATGAGCTAGAGGAGTATATAAGACTGATTATTGCCAAGTTCTGAGGACCTACAATATACCAATCTAGGGAGACGTCTCTTAGTAAATAACACACTAGGCCTGACTTTTATAGCAATGTTTTATGTAATGTATGAGCTAGAGGAGTATATAAGACTGATTATTGCCAAGTTCTGAGGACCTACAATATACCAGTCTAGGGAGACGTCTCTTAGTAAATAACACACCAGGCCTGACGTTCATAGCAATGTTCCATGTAATGTATAAGCTAGAGGAGTATATAAGACTGATTATTGCCAAGTTCTGAGGACCTACAATATACTACTCTAGGGAGTCGCCTCTTGGTAAATAACACACCAGGCCTGACTTTTATAGCAATGTTCCATGTAATGTATGAGCTAGAGTAGTATATAAGACTGATTATTGCCAAGTTCTGAGGACCTACAATATACCACTCTAGGGAGACGCCTCTTAGTAAATAACACACTAGGCCTGACGTTCATAGCCATCCATGTTCCATGTAATGCATGAGCTAGAGGAGTATATAAGACTGATTATTGCCAAGTTCTGAGGACCTACAATAAACCACTCTAGGGAGATGCCTCTTGGTAAATAACACACCAGGCCTGACTTTTATAGCAATGTTCCATGTAATGTATGAGCTAGAGGAGTATATAAGACTGATTATTGCCAAGTTCTGAGGACCTACAATATACTACTCTAGGGAGACGCCTCTTAGTAAATAACACACTAGGCTTGACGTTCATAGCCATCCATGTTCCATGTAATGCATGAGCTATCTAAGCAATCATCACTTCATTTTTACTAGCCTCAATCTTTGCTAGGACTATTTAACATCTCTGACATAGAGATTTTTTCAGATATTCCGTATATAAAAATACTGAATCTAAGAGAGAAACGTGAAATTTTTGGATAAAGAATATCATGTGTGAAAAAATAATAACGCCTTTTGAAATAGGTAGTTAATGAAAATTAGGGAGATTGGTAAGGAGAACAGTTATTTATAGTAAAATTTGTAATTAGTAAAATAAAACTCTAGAGTATTAAAATCACGTTCCTGATACGATATTTAATAAAAACAATTCCTTGCATAGAACCAATGCTTAACCTACATAACGATTAAAACCCATATAACCCCAACGAGAGGTTTTCTTATCAATACCTGCCAAATCGTATATTTTATATAATGTTCAAAATACTTATTGAATTAGGTACCTTTATCAAGACCTATTTTTAGATAAACATTAAAAAGCCGGAGTATAATATTTAATTTAAAATTCAGTACCTATACTAAATGCAGTAGGCCACTTTTAATTTAGTTATTTTGTAACAGTTAATATGTCTTATGTAAAATGTTAACTATTTATGCTATTAAGATTTTGAAAAAAGAATACGTATACTACAAATTGGACTACTTATCGAATAACATTTCTGGGAATCTTGGACCACTTTTGTGTGAAAGAGCAACGTGTAAAATGCGTCTCATGTATCAATAGAAACGAATAAAACTCTTTCAGCGTGATTACAGGCAAGAACGCCGCTTTGAAAAGTTCTAAGAAAGAAACGAGGTAGTGAAGAGAGAATTGTAACTCTTTATTTGTGAGCATGTAAGAGAATCTACTACAGAAGTCATTGTTTTTGACTTTTTGAAACTTTTAGATTTCAAATGTTCACAATGCAGTAAATGTCAACAATATTAATAATTTTCGTAAATTGGAAATGTGATCGTCACAGAATGGTGCCCTTAGTTCATTAATTTTATTATTAAATGGTCCTCATTTTAAATATTAAATATTTAGTTGTATTAGCTTATTCGAGATAAGCAAGCAAATACTGTCCCAATTTTATTAATATAAAAAATAAAAATTAGTTTAACTTTTAGTGTGACATTTAATTTAAAAAAAACTCCTACGAAAAATTACCGATTGCTTTTTTGTTAAAAAATACTTCAAAATGTATTTGATAAAAGTTGGTAACTATTTAGTAGGCTATACATTACCGAATAATAATTTAGTAAAAGAGATATATATTGTTAAAATATAAACTAATGTTAATAACAGTTTAATATAATTTATTTAAGCAAGTATCTTTTATGAAAATACATTCACCTAGACACCATTCACGTAAAAGTAACCAACCAAGTCATTACGGTTGATTATTATGTAAAGTTGATAACCGACAAAACAACCAATATATTCTAAATGCATCATGTTTGCAGACGACACCACCCTGATCATACCAGGCAAAAATCAACAAGAAACACTAGACAGAATAAAAATAACAATGAAAAAAACATAAGAAGAACTCAAATCCATTAAAATCCAAATCAATCATACAAAAACATACAAAATTAATTTCGCACCAAAATATACTCCATTACAAATCCAACAACCTGAAAACAATGAATAAAATAACACAGCCGTAAACCAAACAAAAGCTTTAGAACTACAAATAGATAATTCACTTACATGGAACATTCATACCCTCATATGAAAAGCTCTCTATGCTATAAAACGGATAAGTACCATATCAGGAAAAACCAGCTTTTATAGCTTACCACTCCCTAATGGCAACACACATAACATTTGGATTAATAGTCTGGGGAGGTGCTTCACACACACATATAGAACCGATATTAATATTGCAGAAAAAAGCAATTAGAATAATCAACAATTTACCTACCAACACTCCTTGTAGACAATATTTTAATGAAGATAAAAATCGAACTGTCATCTCAATGTACATTACAAGACACAATACTATACACCATACAAGAAAATAAAAAACAAGATCTGAAATCCATTGCCATAACTCAAGAAATAAAAATAATACAGCCATACCTTATAAAACATTACAAAAAAACACTAAACCAACCACAATAGATAGGTACACAATTTTTTAATCACCTTCCAAACACCATAAAAATACTAAGATAAAACAAAACCAAATTTAAAAAATCTCTACTTGCATACTTAACATTACATTCATGTTATACAAAAGAAGGATTCTTTAATAAGGACATGAACATATAAAATAACACAAACTAAACATGATTTAGTAGCAAGCTATCCTACCCAACCATAGACTTGACCAATCCTGGGCTATGCCCGAAGAGAACTGACATGCCCCCTGTCATGAGGAGAGTGGTGGCGAAGAGGAAGAAGGTAAAGGTAAAGCGAGCTAGCTTTCTTACTGTCTTTGGTGCTTTTGATCACGTGTAAGCAACGACAATTTTACTTTCTGCTTCGACACCTCATATCTCATTAATTTTTATCTCATATATTGTTGCATGGGAAAAATGTTCTGTATAAATATATTAGTAATTATCAAGTGACAGTTTGTGGTTACTTTGTATCTCAACATGCTTTCCATAAATATTATTGCGAAACAGTGACTAGAGCCTCCTTCCATAACAAATGACTGCCAAATATTACCATTCAAGACGCTAATCACTTAGGGCGTGAGTGGATGGTTTTGTTGGTGCCTCGTGTATATTTTATACACGTTCTTTAGTCAAGCTGAAATTGCCTACCACCAAACAATAATGAAGCTAATTAGCTTTTACTTAGAACGTAAGTTGATAGTATTGTTATTGCCTCGTGCACGTACTTTATACACGTTCTTGAGACAAGCTGAAATGGCCTACCTCCAAGCCACAGCTGACACTAAAGACGCTAATAACCTTCTACTTAGGATATGAGTTAATGTTTTTTTTGTTGCCTCATGCAGGTACTTTATACACGTCATTGAGACTAGCTGAGAATACTAACCCACAAACCACAGCTGACACTACAAACACTAATCACCTTCTACTTAGGATATGAGTTGATGGTTTTGTTGTTGCCTGGTGCAGGTACTTTATACACGTCCTTGAGAAAAGCTGAGATGGCCTTCTTGCAAACCGCAGGTGAAACTAAAGACGCTAATCACCTTCTGCTTAGTCAATGGACCTATAGACATGCCAATTGTAAATTATTTAATTATTTAACGTACATACAAGCATGGTAAGAAATAGCCTGTTAATATATCTATAAAGATAGTATAATATGAACCCCACAAACCATTTTATTTCAGAATATGGAAGCCCATTTTGGATAAACCTTACTTCCAGAGATCAAATAAGTTACATGAAACATGATTCAATATTAAGACTTCTTCATAGAAATTATAGTTTCTATTCGCATCTTTAAGTTTAGGCATATTTATTCTTATATCCATACAGTAAATTATTCATACAAACATTTTAAAGCAAAACAACTTTATGATTCTAATCCTACTTTTACCTCAACTGAGATCTTTTATCGTGGTAGTTAACTTAGAGAAGACTCCAACTCCACTTGCAGATACATTACAAAATAATAAATTCATAATAGTTCTAAGTTTAATAGAAACAATGACAAGTTAAAGTACATAATTAAACAGAAGTTTTAAGTGAGAGACTGGAGGCTTCAATGTTATTGGCCAATGTGTTACTCAGAAGAAAATTACAAATGCATCTACAAAGATTTAGTTAACTGTTTAACGGGTGTTATTTGTGATAACCTAAAGCTTATTATAAGGGTGTTTAAAAATTAAAATTTATGTCTCATGTGTAAAACTAGTTTGAAATGTATGTATAATTAGTAAATGCTTTTTGGAATTTAGATTTTAACTGAAATTTAATTTATCCAGGGAAACTGTGAATCATTGGGAACATGAAACTTACCTTACAATTTATATAGCCATTGTTTCGGAACTGTTACCATGACATGATTTTCTAATTGACCCAATTTAAAAAAAGGATTTGTAAATATTGGTCAATGTCTCTGTGGACACCAAGATAACACGTGTCCTTAGATCCAAACTCTGTCATAAAATTTTAAAATACCGCTAAAAAAATCCTTAATAATATGAAAATAAATAACATCTTAAGGCTTTATTAGGGAGAGCAGCAAAATAAGATGGACCCAGCCCCAATAGACGAGAAATAATTTGTATTTTTCATTTAAAGGGACTCTTGCCAGAAAATGATGTGTACTTACACCCTCCCCCAAAATTTTTCAAAAGAGGGATGAATTCAACAGAAACTTTAATGTTGCTTATCGCTAAATCTTTATATCTTTTATTCCAAGGGCACAAATATATATATATATATATATATATATATATATATATATATATATATATATATATATATATATATATATATATATATAAGTAATATAAGACAAGAATTCCTAAAATTTAATAAAAAACTAAGTATCAATATATTAATTTAATTATATAAGTAAATTATAAAAGTTTTTATTTATGAACTTACAAGTTTAATGAACAAATAACACACATTTTAAGAAATGTCACCAAAGACATTATTGTAAAATTACGTATACAAATTAAAACATAATAAAGAGATTCTCTTGGTTTAAATTAATAATTAACACTTTACTAATTGAAATAAAAATAGGGAACATTAAAAAAAGTTCCATGTTGAATTTCACAAACTTTGTCTGTTTAAAGTTGGGGTTGAGACTAAAGGGATATTTGGGAAGGGACCGGACTTTGTGTAACAGCGTAATAATGCTCACACAATAGTGTCATAACATCTAGTTTCCCGTACCTTATGGCTTGTTTTACACCTTCTAATAGTGAGCTCTTAATGCTGGCCTTTCACGAGGTACGTTGAACATGCAACATTCTTAAATCCACATGTATATTTATACAAACTAACGCCACCATTGGTCATAACAGCACTAATATCTTGAAATATCGTTTGTAATTCCATATTTATTTTATAGTAAGTTTATGATTGTTCTAATATTATTAACATAGATAAATATTTTAATATTATTAGAACAATCATAAAACTGGAACTCGTCAAAAATTACATCATATGACTACATACCACTTGATTTTTATTTACTTATTTTTTAAATAAAATGGATGAGAATATATTTTTAGTGTCAAGAGATTTGCTATGTTTAAGGGCCTTAAATACACGAACGATCAGACAATCATTAAGCCACGTACTTGGTTAAACATATAATTATCTTAATGTATTCGGGAACTCGAAATACTTTCATGATATTTGTACTAACTAAATCTCTATTTATTCGAAATTAAATTCTGAACATTCTATTTTTAGTGTATAGTGATCTGGGATGTATAACAACCTTAAATATATTAAATTTTAAAGCCACACTGTTATATAATTTATCTAGATATCGTTAAACCTCCATTACATTTGTTATACAAACCATATTATTTATTTAAATGAAATGCAGAACATTCCACATTTTGTGAAAACTTATCTACCACATTCATAGACCTTGGATCTTTTCCGTTACTTCACTACCACTAATTTGTTTTATCACAATTGTGGTTAGGTAAGGTGGCTACTAAAGTTGATCATAAACTGGTAAATCCAATGATTGACTTACCACCGAATGCGCTCTCCGTGTGTGAGTTCTTGAAAGTGATAGGATAAGGCCAGCGATATCGGATAAGGAATACCACAGTGGATGTAAAAATGATTGGTGAACTGTTTTTAGAGCAATAGATTACTTATGAAGTGGTAGTGAATTAACGGAAAAAAATAAGTAGTGGTAGTGGATTAACGGAAAAGATCCAAGACATTAAATATACGAATGTTTAAAGGCAATTATCAAACCACACCGTTATATTTACTAACTGTGATTAAAATTAAACGGGAATAGGAACAAAGTTAGTACTAGTAATTCTAATATAAAAATTTTAGTCAAATTAGTGTTGTATTAATTTTTTAACAATAATTTTCGAACAATTCCCGAATGGAATCGCGGTTCTAAACAACCGGAATATAATATAAGACCTATGGAACAGTTTTTACCTACACAACTCTGTTTTGATGTTGGTAAAAGAATAAAGTCTTCTACAATATATTCTAAAAGTATTTATTTAATACAAGTCATATGGTACGAAACAATTCCAGATATATTTTCATATAAAGAGTTTTGAATAAATTTTCAATATTTCTTGATTGAATATTTTTTATGTAAAATACATAAGCTGAAAGATAATAAACAGATTATTTTTGGAAAGAAAAACTGCTTTACATGCTTTAGGTCTTTAAATGCTGTCCCAACCTTAATCAACACAAATAATTTTAATATGGCGTTTAAAAAATGTATTTAAACCATGTGTTTAACACCTATCTAGTTTTACGTGAATTTAATTAAAGCAGGTTCACTTAATACGTATGTTCTTTTTTTTAATACAGAAATAGTTCTCTTGAAACAAAATCTATTTTTTCCGTTTCTCTCTAAATCATTGCTTGCATCTTAGTAGGTCAGTAAAATCAATTTTTATTGGCATCAATGAAAACCAATCTTGGTAACTATTCACTTTTTAGTACGCTTATTAAAATAAGATATCATGTTGAAAAAGTGATAAAATGTGAGTTTATATTTTTTTAGGAGATTAATTTATACCTCTAAAAACTAGTTTAGCAAAAAGTTTACCAGTTTAATTGAAAACCAGTTTACCTCACCAAAAAGTCGCCAGTAAAAAAATAAACTTTCTTAAACATTATCAATTTATAACAGCATTTTTCATTTTAAGTGTTTTTTATGCTAAACATGAATATATAGTTAGTTTTACAATAAAAATATTTTTTCATTTATAAAAGAATTCTTTTACTTACCTAACCAAGCCTTAACTAACAAAACCGATACATACTCAAAAGAATTGTCATTTCTCTTATCTGTCAAAAACACAAGAAAATTGGTTTTTCATGGTTAGTTATATCTTGTAATATCAGCATGCACATGGCTGCCATGGGTGGTTGCTGCAAATATAGCGTTGCCATTATATCTCGAGAAATAATATCCGTAAACCAAAGCAAAAAACCCCTAAAAATTAAAGAAGAATTGTGCTAAATAATGGAAATAAAAAGAAAATCAAGATTTGTAATAAAACATATGTCTTTTCTAGTACAAAACGAGTTTTACCGTTTAAAGAAAACTAATTTTCCATTATTATAGATTTCATTCTATGCACTAGTGATAAAAACGTCACAATGATAAACGTATATAAAGAGCATAAAAAAATAGCTCAGTAAAAATTTAAAACAGTACTTTCATCATGCATTAGGCAATAAGTTAAGCTCCGAAAATGTTTCATAAGGCCCAGGCAATACCTAATGGCTGGCCTCGTTACTATTTGTGTCCATTCTGCTAATCCAGTGATACTCTCCACTTTATGTCCTTGTTACATCAAGATAAAATTGCTACCCAACTGGGAGTCGTTTATTGGAAAACACTTTCTCCCAAATTGTTTGGTCTTTGTAACTATATATCACTGTTTGATAAGGCGCAGACAATAGCCAATGGCAAACCTCGTTAGTTTTTATGTCAATTCAGCCAATCCAGTGATACTCTCCACGTAATGTCCTTGTTACATCGTGATAAATGGCTACCAGCCTGATAGACGTTTATTGGAAAACACTTTCTTCCAAACTGTTAGGTCTTTGTAGCTATATATCACTGTTTGGTAAGCCACAGACAAGAAATGATGATATTGTTTATGCCAATTAATTGTTGTAAACTTGACTGGACAGTGCAGGACGCACTACTTGGCAGAATTAACTTCAGGACTCCATTGGGCACCAGATCTCGAGACCTCTTTGCCAGAGTGGCTGTTTCCTCCAACTACTTGTTAAACAGGCATGGACACCTCATCCCGGAGGGATTAGACCTTTTTGACAGCAGTGGATCTAACTTTAAGAGGCATTTTCTCATAAGTCAGCTGACTACTTAGTGATTATGAGACTGTAGTTAACATCTTCCAGAACATGCTTTTGTTATTTTGAATGTAGTTTATGTATTATTTGTTGTTATTTGTTATATTTAATATTTTATCGTATCGTTATTGTAAAATTTAGTTAAATCATATACAGTAGAACTTGGATAATTCGAACCTGAAGGGACCAATGCGAAAATTCGAATTATCCAATACTTCAAATTAACCAAGTTGTATTATTTATGTAACTTTCATGATCCTAAAAGGCTTAAAATAATACCCACAAATTACTTGTTTAATATAAAATTTAATGTATTCATTTAAAGTTCACTACAGTATATTAAACATAACTATAGAGGTATACAGTATGTAAAAATTACAATAATGAAGGTTTAATGATCGCAACATAATGACGGGGCGCGCCGAGGGGAGGGGAAGAGACAGATTAGGATTTCTCAGAAGGTGATTGCCTGCCGACACACTGACCAAACAATGTAAACCTCAAACGGAACCTTGTTTACAGCACATTAGTCAATGTTTCACTTTTACCGTAGTAGACAATAAGTACGGGAGCGAGACCCACTTTTCTGGCCTCTGATTGGTGGAGAGCGGTCACGTGACCGGATCCAAGATGGCGGCCGGAACCGGATCCAAGATGGCGGCGCCCATTTCCCGCCAAATTTCCTAACCTCACTTTTCCTAACCTCCATTTCCCGCCAAATTTCCTAACCTCACTTTTCCTAACCTCAAATTTCCATTTCCCGCCAAATTTCCCTCCAAATTCCCACATCATACTATATAAAATTCACTGTTAACCTTCTTATACTATATAAAATACACTCTTAACCTCTCTTTTTCCATGTTATACTATATAAAATGAACTATTTTTGTCCAATATGGCGTCTTTTTCCATGTTATACTATATAAAATTCACTTTTTTTGTCCAAATGACGTCTTTTCCATCCCGCGCCAACTCACACCCCGTGGGAAAATTCCCTCCCAAAATTCCCTCAGCCAAGATGGAGGTCTTTCCCTTGTTATACTATATAAAATACGCTATAATAAATGTAAAAAGATGACGACCGGATCCAAGATGGCGGTCTTTCCCTTCGGGTACTTCCGGCGACTGTTGGCTAACGCGTCGTCTGCTGGTCGGGCGCGCATGCGCGTTGTTACTCTGTGGATTATTTCATATATACACTATAACAAATTTAATATTCCATACACTATAATAAATGCAATACTCTATGTGGCTGACGTGATCGCAGCGCCCCTAGCGGCAACGTCGATCGGAGCGGACCTGGCGGCATCAGCTGTGCGCGGGTGACGCATGCGCAGGGCATTGCTACTCTGTGCAAATGCGCACCTGGTGGCAAAACTTGTAACTACTGTCCTAGCGTGTGCTCTGATCCAGTTTCCACACCACCCAAGAGGTAGGATCTCGGCGCGTTTTTTATTATAGTGAGTTTCCCCAGTAGGCCTAGTCTCACTAGCCGTGAGAACGGCTGTTTATTGTAACTTGCCCCAACCATCGCAAGCTACGGTGGTAGCCACTCCATAACAAAATTGCTACCTCCCAGTATTATTTTTGTGTGTTTTTTTATACTTTTTTGGATCCCCTATAAGTCCAGCCGCCACTTTACTTGGAGAAGCCTTTCAATGTGACGTACAAACTTATAAAGGGCTTTTAATTTTCTTGTTACTAAAATATCCCTTACTCACACCCTGGACTTATGGAGTTTAGGCCAGCCATAGAGTGTAACATTCAATCATACACGTACCTTACGAGGGCCCGGACTGCGACTCAAGGTCTTACGGGGATTAGCCCAGCCCCAAGCTGCAGGACCGCCTCAGGTCTTACGCGTTTTAATGCTGCCTTAGAGAACAGTCGGGCGATTTTTTATTGAATTTGGGCCGCCCTCACCTCGACAGTTCATGTCCTGGACTTATGGAGTTTAGGCCAGCCATAGGACGCACATTCACACAGAGCTATGGATACGATAGTAACAATTGTTATCAAAATTTTCACAGTAAAATTACACACATTTAAAAGCAAGCAACTTTTTGTAGTAAAACTGAGCACTTACTAAGGCACACTTGCCATCACTAGCATGTTGCGGTATACAACAAGGTAAAAACGTATACATGTCGGGAACTTTCCAAGACTCGTCGAGTTCATGAACATTCCCGTGAAATTTGGAAAGAAATAACTTTTTCTCCAACCCTTTGGTAAAGACTATATCAAAAGGTTTTAGTAAGCTACGAACTAGTTTGAAGTTAAAAGGTACACATCCCTCCTCCCAAAGTATTTTGTGAAACTTACGCTCACACCAATTGTTAGCTTTCCGAGCAGTGCTATTCAACTTACTTTCAGGATAAGGAGACTTGAAAACTATATTTACATTTACAAAAAGACCCACAACGACAAATTCTTTAACGATAAATCTATTGCGATTGTCTTTGAACCCATGAAACTCCACCACAGCCGGTGTCGACATGACTACTGTGGGTTTTGTCTTGACGGCTCCATCCTCTCAACTGAATAAATTAATTTAGTTTGATTATTAAATATTATTCCCCCTCCCCCTTTTATTACATAACCGTTCTTACTGTACTTGTTAAAAGATTGTACATTAAATGTGCATCGTGAATTATTAAACAGTAAGCTGTAGTCTTGTCCGGTACATTATTTTTAAATTCAAATTCGATGCGTACATCGATAGGTCCAGACTTGATTGAATCATTCTGCTTGGAGCAGTCAATTACAAAGATTGGACATTTTGATTTAAAAGTATCCAAGTCCATGATAGGTGAATTGGAAACACCGTAGTATGAAGACTGAAATTTGGCGTACATTTCATAGAATAAACTCCAATCACCTCGGATATTGTCGTAGGGATAGTAACTTGAATTGAGGTATAACTTGATATCCATTAAATCACAATGGTCAAAACCTGACATGTTCATTTTTATGTTATTTTTCCTATCAGTTTGAAACGCTAGTATCACATAGCGGGGTTTCTCTATCTGCGATGACGTTTTTACAGTCCAATTATGTCTCTTTGTTTGTGGGAGCGTGGGATATTCGTGACACTCCCACGACCTAAAGGGAAGATGAATCGGTGTGTCTTTATTAACGAGTCTTAAAAGTTTTTCTTTGTAACTATCGGAAACAGTCAAGTGTGGCACACGCCAGTACAAGTCGGTTATTTCCAGAGTGTGTGATAGCGCATCCTCTGATAACATCACATCCGTGTTGTTGGATGACCGCAGCAGAATCAATTCTTGTTTTATATTTACAATAATTTTCCTGTAATCTTCCATGAAACCAAAGAGTAATTTTAATGGAACGGCAAAAGTAAACTCGGTTGTTTTTTTTGATGACTCTGGACCGAACCAACAAGCATTTTCCAATGCATTTGTTTCATTCTGTCTAAGTGACAGTAAACTTTTAATAGTTGATACAACACCCAAGTTTTTAGTACGGTCCACTGTTATACCAGAAATTTCGTATCTAATATCTTCAAACAAGTACGCCATAGCGTTATTAATCAGAGACACGTCTGCGACTACACCGCCAACCTTTTTGGCTGTAATTTTACCAGAAATATGCAGAGAACTTTCAAACGGAGCAGTAATAATGTCCTGTTGACTGACGGCGATACGTATTTCATCATTGTTTTTGAAAGTTGAAGAGGCATACGGTTTGTGTGTGTGATACTCACAGCTTGTAATAACATCGCTGTATTCGACTTCTCCCTCAATTTCCAACATTTTTTACTTTTATTTTAAATCCTAAGGACCTTAAAAGCTTTGTATTGCTCGATGTTAACACCTCGAGTGTTTTAGGTCTAATGACCTGTTTCGGCACAGTTGTTTCCCTAAATACTAATCCCATTGCTTCGTCTTAAGTGTAAGCGTAACGAAATTGTTTCGTTTCTAAAGTTTATCAACTTCCCTTGTTGATCTCTCAGCTCACAAGTAATGTAATTCAAAGCTTGCACACTCACAGGTAAATATATCACGTTATGAGGCGTTTCAATTATTTTGTAGCCAGGTGGAACTGACGGATAAAATTCGTGTATTATATGGCTTTCCTGACCGTTCTGATACGAGCCTCTTGTCACGTTACATGTGACTCGAACGACATTTACTGAGTTAATGTTAACTTCATTCTCAGACATGTGAGTTTTATTGGCTTCGTATACAGTTTTATTAAAACCGAGCAAGGTAGCCAGGCTGTTTCCTGTTTCAAAGTGAATGGGCTCGCTACAATTAATTTCGACTTTCAAAGTACTATTGTTTGGTTTTAAACTGAATTTTACACCAGTTTTTATGTTATTGTTAATGTAATTCTCTAAATCGCTAATCTCGTAGGAGCCAGTTGGAATTTTCATTACAGTGTCTCCGTAGTGGAATGTGTCGTTCACATTTTCTTCTACATTCGGTATTGAGTTGTACGTTGTGAGATCGATCAAACCAATTTCCCAATCACCTGTCGATAAATCGATCGAAGGAAATATGTCACAACTTAACGTTGAACTCTGTCCACTAAGGCAAAACATTATCAACGAGGAACTCTAAACACAAGTGCCCGCAAAGTACTGAGTCAAAATCCTGTTGTCTTTCGTTATTATACTTTATATTAACAATGGGACCCCAATACATAATCAATTCCATAGGAGGACGCAAGTTACCAAAACTGTCATAGTACAAAACCTCGTTACCTAGCTTTTTATAACAAACCCAATGTGTACCTTCCCCCTGTATACTGTCCAAATTAATAATTGCGCTTTCGTTCAATCTAGGTTTATTCGGAAGTGTGTCCCTCATGTAAACACCTCGAAAGTGTGGAATGTTTAATTTTTTAGCGTAGGTAACAAGTTCGTGGTTTGATAGGGCATGTCCGGGAACGTAGACTAATTTGAAGTTTTTTTTTTCTTCTTGCAAGTGCATTTCTTCTTGTTTTTAGGTGCATTCTTAACACCTCGGCCTACCCAGGGTCTTAGATACAAGCCCTCACCCTTCTTTCTCTTATGAGAACCGCCCAACTTTGCTTTCGCCTTCATGGCTGTTGTAACTACCCAAGCTGCGGCTTTCTCACCCACAGACGAATCTGATGCCTTAAACCTTTGCCAAGCTCGTTCGGCCAAGTCTCTGTCAGCTTGCGCTCTCCGCGCTGTGTCTGAATACTGTGAGTAGGCTATGTCGTGGGCCTTGCAGGCTTCGTCCAGACCGTTTATTCCCTGATCACCACGAGCTAATCTCTTCTTTAACTTGGTGCCACCTCCACAGTACCTGTATCCTGGTAGGTGAAGTTCCACTGGCAGTAGATCAATACCCCTGTTTAAGGCTGTTCCAGCTAAACTTCCAATTCCTTCGAGTGCACTAGAAACAAGTCCTCTTCCACGACGTGACGATTTCTTCTTCATTATATGTGTCTCTTACGAAGGTTAGTTGAAGAATGAAGGGACTTAGCTATATTTCACTTTATATTACCCCTCACCTTGTTCACCGAAAATTTCAGTCCAGTTTATGTAGTTATCGGCGGTCAGTGTTTCTGTACTCCGCCCTTTAGCACCATGAATATGGGAAAAAAGTACCTGACCGAATTTTCTAAGTTGTTTTTCAGATTTAGCGCTGTTTTCATAAATCCGCCCCTCCAGTGCACTAACCGTATCTTTAAGTGATGTCAGCACTGAACCTATAGTTGTTGTTTGTTGACCTAATATTTCCAAAATATGCGATTTTGCTTCGGTTAACACTTTTAGGTTTACAGCCTCGTCCATTTCTTTCGCATCTCTAACAGATTTAATTCCCATATTATCAAAGTCCCAGTTGTCCTTGCGTTTCTTTGGACAGTTTTCCAGTAGATATGACTTGGTTACAGCATCTTGATTATCATGTGGGTCGGCTACAGAAACTAAACGTCGCTTTTCAAAACTCCAATAACTACTAGTTTTAACAGGAACGGCAGCATCTACGTAACGTTTGGTTGCCGCATGATTCGGACCTGTAGGGTCTTTTACCCTTGTTATAAGCCTATCTCCTACGTTGACTGTTTTTTGTTGGTACAGTACACATTGTTCACCTATAGTTTTCAAATTCACGGCATCTCCGAGCTCCTTTGGTGATGCTAAATTTTCTATTCTTTTGTTACGCGCAGAATAGCTGTTTTGTAAGTTTGGCATTGTGTTAGCCTCAAGGTATGTTCTCGTAACAACATCGTTGTCTGCCACGGGCACACCGACGTTAACCATTCGTTTATTTTCAATATCATAGTTTCCTTCAGGTGTTAGTTTAAAACCTTCACCCTGCGGTCCTTTACCACTTACATTGCCCTCTGAGGGCAAGACACGTCCAAACTTGTCTACAGACATAGTCGAACTGATGAAAATATACGTATGAAAATACTTTTTATACACAAAATAAGTATCCATGTTTACACATAAGCGATTAATGCTTTGTATCGGCTATTACCAGCTCCTGATATAATTTTAGCTTCTTTTAATTCCTCGATTATGTTTTGAATTTCGTTCCTATGGTTAGCATTTCCGGCCTCTGTCGAAGCTATAATAAGTTTTAATCTATCACATAATTCGTTTGGACTGTCCCAATAGGAAATGTCACGTGATCTAAAGTCTTTTAGCCCTTTACCGTACATTTGTTTGGGGAATAATACGGAAATTATGTTTTTATATTTTATGGACTTTGTCGGTCGGTTAATGTGATTATGAGGTAAATAACCTTTTCTATGCGCATTCGTTTTTATCATTACATCTTTATAAGCGTCTAAATCATCTTGTGTGTATACCTTTTCATCAGGTTGCCTTTTAAATAATAATTCGTAAAGGCCTTCGGTTCCTCTGTACTGTACATTGTTCAAGTGAATGTTTCCTTCGTTGTCGAATGTAAGCAGTTGATTACCCACCATTAATTTATCACCGTCTATATGTGGTCCGTATATGTTGTCCATTTTATTCTTAACACCGGCTTCGTCTTTTAAAAGTTTTAACATGTATTTTTGTGTTATGGGCGCGTTAAATGTCTCTAAAACGTACTGTGACGCCTCGTGAAACTTTGCGGGACTTTGTATTAATTGACTAACTGAGGGTGGAGGGGGAGACGATGTTTCAAACACTTGTGTATCTTGAATAAATGACGGTCCTTTAGGCGTTGACATATAGTCTGGCTTAAAATTATCCTGCTCGTCCACACTGAGGTCCATAGGCTCCTCCTTTGGTTCATTTTTTATATCTGCTTTGTTTCTAAGTTCAGTTAAAATTGGTTTGTACTGTTTTTCTAATGTTTGTTCGGTATACATGTTACCCAACTTGAAAGCACGATACTTGCGGCGGACAGCATCTTGCAGCTGTATAATTCTTCTCGTAAGAGTTTGATGTTTACTGTTTTGCGACATGTTACAAAGAGTTTGTTCTAGTTGTGGACCACACAGAGGCTTGTCACTAACTGTTGTTGAAAATTAAAGTAGGTCGTATTTATATTACGAGACTAGAAACTTGTCAAAGCTAACTCTGTATCTACCTTTATCCAATTCACAATCCTTACTAATACAGAAAAAACTGTACTTATCTTTCCAAGCTAAAGCGCACATTTCTCGAAACTTTTCAAAAGTCATGTCCGTATTTACATGATCATTGTAAACATGTTTGAGATTTGTTTCGTCCTGTTTGAATAAAATAATCAAGTTTGTATTATCTCTCACCAACTGTTTGGGTATCCTACTATAGGTTTGTCCTATATAAAAGGAATCAATGTTATTATGTCGACCCATGGTAAAGTAGTTGCGTATATTATCGTGTTTTTCACATGCAATGTCGTCAAAAATCATAATGGAGTTATTTTTAGCTTCTTTAGGCGGTAAGACTTTAGTATTTTCATCAAATATAAAGTATCCAATTTCCTCGGGTAAAACACTTTTTAAAAATTGATACTTGGGTTGATGTAGGGACTTTGAGAAAATGTAAACATTTTCGAACCTTAATCCGTTTGGATCGAACAACATGTTGAAAACAACGTTCGTTTTACCACAATTACTAGGTCCAGCCACTATGCACCTTATAGTGGATGGAAATAATGGTCCGTGTTTAATGTCACTACTTGTGCGTATAGTGTACATGTCAAAGTTTTCGACAGGTAGCTTTGTGTCCTGTTCAATAACACGCATTGTTGAGTTATGAATGAAAGTGTAAGGGAAGTCTTTATTTATACCAAGTCTTTCTTGTTCACCCATGTATTGTGTTTACCGTCGTATCCTACCCATTTAACTAATACTTTGTTTCCTTTTTTTCTAAGTACTTTTTCAACCAGGTATACATCATCTGTTTTGGATTTTTGTAGCTCTTTTTCGTAGAAACTTCCTTTGATGACGTCACCAGTATGGTCTTTGAGGAGGTAGGTTGTAGGAATAGTAGTTTGGACTTTGTACACAGTAAATATCTCGTTAGTCCAGTTGGGTAGGTATCCTTTGTCAAAGACTTTTTTATACTTACTTATCCTCACCTTGTCGCCTACTTTAAAACGGACCTTTTTATCCACTTTCTTGTATTTTTGTCTATTTTTATTAATGTTTTTTCTGACTATGTTTTCGTTTCTTTTGTTCACATGACTTGGAGCCATGCCAATAGTTTTGTGTATTCTTCTGTTGTATTCTTCCAACAAAGAAGGTAGTATCTTGACCCATTGATACTTACCTTGCTCCGTGAACTTTCGCCACATTAATGCTTTGAGACTGCGGTTGAACCGCTCTACGATGGACGCCTTCTTATCACTGTAGCTCGAGTAATGGTTTATACCATAGCTATTCATCAACTTTGTGAATCCTACGTTGTAGAATTCTTTACCCGCATCTGTTTGTAAATGTTTCATTTTATTGGACTTTAATACGGGTGTTATGGCTTTAACGATTTCCTGTCCAGACTTGTCCTTGACTGGTATTGCATAAGCGTATTTGGTAAAGCAGTTGATTACTGTGAGAATGTACTTGTAGCCCTTGTTAAACTTTGAGTATGGTATCATTTCGACCAAGTCAGCTTGGAACAAGTCTTGTATTCCTTTAACTTCTACAGGTCTAGTAGGGAATTTTTTTCTAACTGGAGCATGTAGCTCCCTTGCTATCTGCTCTCTTACACTCATAGTGGAAGAATGGAAGGGTTTAGGTAAAGTTTAACAATTTATTTGAATTTTTTTGGTGTATGGAGCCCCATCCTCGCTCCATACGGTGGCAGTCGACCATAAAAATAATATAAATAAAGTTTACTGCCTCCCTGCCAATTGTAAAGCCTTACTTAACATACATTCGTCATTAGATGACGTTGTCATCTAGGAGCCAATGTCCCATAACCCTTCCGGAGGCATTCAATCTGAGTTGATCGTAATCACACTCCTCATGTAATCACCATCTAACCCTTATCATAAGGTCTACCAGCCATATTCCACTTGTCATGGTCAGGTCTGGAGCACCTTCATTCATACAGGTCCACTAACCGTACCATTACAGTAGGAAAGGGCACACAGTCACCATATGGGTCTATGGTCACGTACGTAACGGATCATAGCACCCGGACTTAATTCATCTCACACCAAGAGTTATGGTACAGAAATAATGTATGTTCAAAAATGAATACTTTTTAATTTACATTTTTATAAAGTAAGCTGATATTTCACCTATTTGGTGAGTCACATCCTGTAACATTGCAGACTTTGCATATACATTGAAAGTTATGTACAAAAATCTGTTCAAAGTTCCGATGTAGTGGGATCGATGCCATTAGCGTGATAAGGATGGATGTGGTGGGGATAGGGTGTGGTGGACAGTCATGTAGAGGATGGAGTAGGATGAGTTTGCTTTGTAAGGTATGTTTTTATTTTAGTTTTAGTTTTTTAGTTGTGTAATCATGGTCGTGTTCTAAAGCTCGTTTTTTGTTAATTAAATGGTGACCGTAGGCCAAAGTATCTATGCCGTTTTCCAAGATGTATCTTTTATCGTCAAAGGGGGAAAGTGATAATTTTGAAATGTGTTGTGTGTAAATTTTATGTTTTTCACTACGGATGTTTAGAGCGGATGTTGTTTTTGTCAAATGATTAAGCAAACAGTCTTTGTACATTTCGTGTTTTAATTGTTTTTTTATCGCGACTCGGGGGACGCCTTTGGCTACCTTCTTTTCCTCTAGATTAGAATTTAGAACGGAGTAGCATTTCGCTCTCAAGCCAATTATTTCCCTAGCCGGATTTGAGTTTAGTTCGTCTTTAAATTTTCCTAACGCTTTTTTGTTTACATCACTGTAACATTGGTGGCTAGGTGGATAGTCGGACGTGTCAAAAAGGTGTAATTCGTTTTTCATATCTGCGTAAACGTCGGGAGTATATACGTTGTAGAATAGTGAGTCTGTGTCAGTCATACAAAGTTTTATGTTTTTCCCATACTTTGCAATTGCCCAGTTGTAGTGAAAGTTGTACATTATAGATTTTGAAATTTCTAATACTGTAAATCCAACATAAATGGGTCTGTTTAGGAAAATTGTTTGTTTTTTCAAAGCCAATCCCGCGATATCTTTATTGTATGCGAAAAATGTTTTAAGCCTGGGACTAGCTGTCCATTTGACCAATTGTTTTTCGTTATTTACAAGTTTAAAGTCTATCCTAGATCTTACATTTTCCAAACTCTTTCCATATGTCGCATTATTCATTAATTTAAAAAAATCTTTTTCAAAGTTATTTTTGGCACATTTTCTTTTCTCTGTATTAAAATTAATAAATTGGGCTAACCAGGCAGACTGTTTAAAACTTAGAGCTCTGTGAATTTTGGTCAGTACAAGTCCAAGTTGTAAGTAAAGTTTTAGAGTCTTGTAGTGTACAACGTATTTTGTTTTGTCAGAGAGAGTAGTCAGTAGTTTTTCAGACTGGGGTTGTTTGTAGTCGAGTTCATGAAGCAAGTCCTTACAGTAGGGGGAAAGCATATCGTATGTCACAATTTTTCTTTCTGGGGCCAGAGGAAAGTCGGAATGTAAGTCATGTAGGTGGTCAGGGTAGTGTAAGTCAACTTCTAAAATGTAACCGGTGTCAGAGTCGTCGGGTACTTTTGTAATGTCAATGTCCTGTGGGTCTATCCATTTGAAATCAGACTCTGGGAGTCTATCGGACATACTGGTTCCGTAAAGGTTGTTACAATCAAGATAAAGGAGGTAGTTGGTGGGTTTTGTGTTGTCGAAGTTTGGTAAGTAAGGGTTGTTGGCCTGGGCGTACCGGTTGGGTATCATGGAGACACCGCCCCGGATCCCAGACTCGACAAAGAGGTGTTGGTCAATGTCTGTAAGTAGTTCGAGTTTTACGTCTGTCATTTTCAGCATGGAATTCCATGCCAGTCCGGGGGCAGAGTAGACGTTACACGGGTCAATACCGTAGTAAGTCATACTGGTCGTCCTAAAATTTTCAAATACGTCGGCAAGTAATAGTACGTCTGTGAGTAAGTAAAGGTCGTGATATTGTTTCAAAGTGGTCATACCAAAGGTTGACCACACAGTCTGTGCGTGTGTGTAGTCTTCGTCAGTGATAGGCGTTTTGGTCAGGTCATTGAAGAACGCCTCCTTGGGAGGCAGTTCAGTATCGTTAAATTTTGATTCGTCTGTCATGTAATTGTAGGGAAAGACACCTTTTCGTAGTAGTAAGTCTGTGTTGGTCATACACTGCCCTAAAATTTTGAATTTTGATGCCCCGTCAGAAACTAAGTTGGACACGAGTGTGTCCAAAGAAGCGTTAAGGAATTGGAGCGAGTCCAAAAATCGTAAAGATTCAAGGGTGACTGAAATGTACCGCTCACTGGTTGTAGCGATACATGACAGTTTTTCTTTTTTGAATTTACCTAACCCTTGGATCAAGTGGTGGCAGTCATAACCTCTGAGGTTATGGAAAAAGACTGGAATGTGATCGGGAACTTTATAATTAAGATTGCAGGAATTGTGGGCGGGTCCCAAGAACTGCCCCGTTAGGTGATTATGATTGGCCACTTTGTCTCCGTCTAAAGGTTTTTGACAAAGGTGACAGGTGGTAGCATTTTGGAAAATAATTTTGTCTTGCGGAGACATTTTAATAGGAATATTCTTTTTAATAATTGGTAAGAGCTCTTTAGACTCATCAATCAAACAATTTAGAAAAGTATCTACAACATCGGGGCCGCTATAGACTTTGGGTTGTTTTACTGGTTTGCCATCACTATCAATAATTATATAGCAAAAACCAGAGGGGACGTGATGGGCAGTGTTGGTAGTATGTGAAGTAGATGGATTATTGAGTGTAGTAGGGATAGGTACAACAAAAGATTCAAAATCACAATAAATAGTGAAGGGAACTTTGTGAGTTAGTGTGTAGTTTTTGAAATACATGTATTTTTCGTCATCAGTAGGAAGTCTGGTCTTTTGTGCACCGTGTGGTGAACACAAAGGTAAGTGGTTAGTAAGTCGTAGTTGGGAAGAAAATCTGTGTAGGCAGTAGTCACAGTAGTATGAAGCTTGGTTGACTTTTGTCAAGTGAGCTAAAAGTCGGGACATGTTTGTAATCAGACAGTAGTGGGAGGTGGTGTCAGTAGTCAGTAGTAACAAGTTTACATGGTGAGCTCTAAATTTTTCTTTGGTTATACGTAAAGGATAAATTTCGTCTTTTTCAAAACCAAATACATTTACAGAGATAGCAGGGTTCAATTTTTCAAATTTATCTAAATCGGTAATTTTGACAGGATAGCTAATCCCAGACATGTTTAATTTAGATTCAAGTTTTTTGTAATAACTTAGGCGTCTATGTTTATCGGGGTACAATTGGGCAAGTACAGAGTAGAGGAAACATTTTTGATCGTTATTTTTAACATTTACAATTCCGTGCATAGAGTTTGAAATTTTTTTCGGGGTGGGTATGTAAGAAGAGGCGTACAAAGGTTGAAATTTAACAATAAACAAATCTAGGCGTAAAACATTTTCTATTACCCACCCACTACCTTGACTTACCCACTTAGCCACACTTTCTAAAATTTTGTCTGTAGCCTCAGAGTATTGTACATCTAGAGAATCGGAAGGTAACAAAGGACGAGTTTTACCGTGAAAGAAGGGAGTAGTTGAGATTTCTTCGTTGTTAACAATTTTTGTGAATTTAATTTGGACCGCGATGTACCATTTTACTCCCCCGAGCCGGTTTAGGTGTTTATTTATTTCGACCATGATTTTATTTTTATGACTAGTAAGTACGTTAAGGAGATCAGGGTCAGAAGTGTCAAATTGACGGGAAATGGTGACTAGGTTATCATTAATGGCAAAGGATTCCATCTTTGGTAATTAAATTAAACGGAAAATTACAAACGTTAATTTACTTTACAAGACAAGCTTGGTAATATTAAGACAAATTCAAAATACCGTACAGAGAACAAAGAATAAAGTATTTATGATGAGAATAATTGTATTTAATATCGAGTAAGAGCAAAGTGAAGACACGTCTGATCAGTACGAGCGCAAGAGCAGAAGTGAGAAAGATTGATTGTGTTGGTCGTTTATATAGGGATGGTAGGGGTCAATTAGGTCACGCGCCTGTTCAGACATGAAAATCCGATTACGTAATCCCATGTAGATTCAGACATGAAACTCTGATTACGTCATCCTGTGTGGTAACGGAAGCAGATGTGATAACAGTTGACCTTTGAGGTCAGTGTTACATTAATCAGCACAGCATGGACGCTCCACGTGCATATCAACCACATGCTAACCTTAGAGGTCAAGTGATGTGATAACAGCGATAAAGCCCGGCCATATTGCGTTTGTTATGGTGTATATTGCCACAAAGTAGCAATGCCCTGCGCATGCGTCACCCGCGCACAGCTGATGCCGCCAGGTCCGCTCCGATCGACGTTGCCGCTAGGGGCGCTGCGATCACGTCAGCCACATAGAGTATTGCATTTATTATAGTGTATGGAATATTAAATTTGTTATAGTGTATATATGAAATAATCCACAGAGTAACAACGCGCATGCGCGCCCGACCAGCAGACGACGCGTTAGCCAACAGTCGCCGGAAGTACCCGAAGGGAAAGACCGCCATCTTGGATCCGGTCGTCATCTTTTTACATTTATTATAGCGTATTTTATATAGTATAACAAGGGAAAGACCTCCATCTTGGCTGAGGGAATTTTGGGAGGGAATTTTCCCACGGGGTGTGAGTTGGCGCGGGATGGAAAAGACGTCATTTGGACAAAAAAAGTGAATTTTATATAGTATAACATGGAAAAAGACGCCATATTGGACAAAAATAGTTCATTTTATATAGTATAACATGGAAAAAGAGAGGTTAAGAGTGTATTTTATATAGTATAAGAAGGTTAACAGTGAATTTTATATAGTATGATGTGGGAATTTGGAGGGAAATTTGGCGGGAAATGGAAATTTGAGGTTAGGAAAAGTGAGGTTAGGAAATTTGGCGGGAAATGGAGGTTAGGAAAAGTGAGGTTAGGAAATTTGGCGGGAAATGGGCGCCGCCATCTTGGATCCGGTTCCGGCCGCCATCTTGGATCCGGTCACGTGACCGCTCTCCACCAATCAGAGGCCAGAAAAGTGGGTCTCGCTCCCGTACTTATTGTCTACTTACCGTTGATGTAAAAACTTCGAATTAAAGAGATTTAACTTCGAATTATCCATGATTATTTTACATTGGTAATATTACAATGTTCAAGGGATCAACCCAAAACTTCGAATTAAAGGAAATTTCGAATTAAAGAAGTTCTAATTATCCAAGTTCTACTGTATTTCTGTTTTTTTTTAATATTTTTGTTTTCAAATTCTATACTCGTTTCCTTAAATTTTCTGGTTTCTCACTTTGTTGTTGTTATTGTTTGCGCCTAGTCTCATCTCATGTGCACTTGTGCTATTTATTCAATAGTTATTACTGAAAACGTTTACTGTTTTACAAATAAGTTAGCATTTAGATGTATTCTTCTTGTTAATTTGTTATTATTTATTATTATTGTATTGTTTGTAAAACACTGTCACTAAGCGTTATTATACTTATTCTTATACTTTATGAAACTTGAAATTGTGTTAATTATGATATTTATTGTGGATTTTCCGTTAGAAGTAATAAATAAATTCAGCCAATCCAGTGATACTCTCCACGTTATGCCCTTGTTACGTCACGGTAAATTGCTACCAACCTGAGAGTCGTTTATTGGAAAATACTTTCTCCCAAACTGCTCGGTCTTTGTGGCAATATATCAGTGTTCTTCTTAAAAATGGTTTTCTTATTTGTTTGACTTATTTCTTTTTCATTACAAAATCATAAATGAAGCTGAATCAATAGTTTAAGAAATATATACCTATTGACATTTACATTTGTTGTTAGAGTTTAACAGTAGTTATTTATCAGTATAATATATCAAGTCACGATATTTTATTTCCCTAACATGCCAATATTATGTTTAATTATATATTGGCAGCCTTTCGATTAATGCAATTAAATGCAACCTTCGAGTTAGATTTACCTAAAAACATTTATTTGACAATCATATAAATATTTTTTATTGGGTGTAATTATGCCTAAAATGTAGCTAAAAATGTCTACCTATATATTGAAGATAAAACTATTAAATCATTTTATTTGTAAAAAAAAATCTCTTTAACAATATTTTTAAAACATTCTAAGTACTACATGATAAAATGTTTTAATATAATTACTCTCGTTACTAATTTCAGTTAGTTAAAAGTTTAATAACTATGTATTTTAAGGGAATGTCGCATCTAAGTAGTACGGTAAATGTGTGTCGAGTAGTTATTTCTCCAGTTTTCCATGTGGATATAAGGGTCAGCATCTTGTCAGTCCCTACAGATTTAAAAATATTAATATTAGTTATAATCAATTTTTAACTACCACTGAGGCGTTTGCTGTAGCCACAAGAAAGTGACTTGTTTCATGTTTCTTTAAATAAAATAGTTTAAAATTTAAAAAAGTGATCGAAATAATAGCTTAGTCACCTTTTCATCCATGAAAACTAAACCTTGTGGTAGGTATATATGTGATTAAAGGTGTTTAATGTTTGCAAGCAAAGCGATTGGAGTAGGGTTTGGAGGCTTTTGACCATGGCTACTCGTAGATAATAGAGGCAAGTGTAATGTAGTAAATAGCTTGCTTAATACATTCCATTGTAACTCCTAGATCTGTTTATATCTATACCCTTAATTACAAAAAAGATTTTAAATGTTTGTCAATACCTTTTGAAAAATAAATTTAAACAATTTATTCATACCTTCTATTCCATATATTCTTTGTTGTAAGGATGTAAAAGAATTTAAGTAAATAAATACTAACTCTGAAATAGTTAATTAATGACACAATATGTAGCTGAAACTTTCCTTAACTTACCAAATAATGTGGTTTTGGGAAATTTAATGTGTTTAGAAGACTAACGATTTCTTTATACTATATAATTAAAGGTTGACTATAATTAATTTACATTAATCAGTAGATTTTAAACATAATTTCCCGACCTTATTTTTTAAATCTTCTTTTGTCTTAAATTGTCAAACATATTCTCTGTATTTTCCAATAACATCATAATAATCTTAGAATAATAAAAAGTGAAAATGTTTGGAAAAACAGTTCCACAAATCAAAGTGAATTTATTTTAGAATATCAATATGTCCCCATTAAGCATAATGACAAAACGCAGAAGAAACAAAATTTAGCTCAAAACAATTTCCCTTTCTTTCTAACAAAATAAACGATGACATTTTCAATGTTAGGCCTCACAATGATTGTTCCAACGTATGTTTAGGAATAGTTTACTAGTATTAATCAAATACGTTTAACTTTCACCTTCCATATAACAATTTTCACCGATTCCTCTAATTTTTGGGCTACAATATAGTTCAAATTTATTCCCGTGGTTCGAAAGTCACGTAAAGCCGTTGGTCCCCAGGTTAAGTGTTACAGAGTAATTCTTAGCCCTAACTTATCCTGGTAAAATAAGACAAACGTTAACATAAACTTCTTTTTAATTTACAAAAGAAAATATTATTATTAAATACAAACACACGTTATTTAAGAACGGAAATTGATGGCATTACAATAAAGATCGAATCATAACCAATGAAAATAATCAATGCAATCTACTATAACTATGATATAATCTAAATATGTTTATAAACTACGAATATATGGGTAATAATTTATTAAAAACAATTGTTCTTTCAAAAACACGTGGCATTAACCAAAGAATAACATAAAAATAAATAAATGATACAAAATCAAACGTAAATATTTACGTGTTAAATTTTGTTCTGTACTTTGAGTTTATTAAATCTAGTATGCGGAGACTAAAACTGTAACGACATATCCATGACGTAGAGGTTGGTGAATATTTCCAGGTAATGGACTTCCATATCAAAGCCGATATCTATCCTCAAGGGATAGGTTTTTAATTTCCTGCCTCCAAGAGCTCCCCCACAGACGAAATGTCCCTTAGATGTTTCTTCCTGGCTCTGACTGTTAATCTTTACCACTTAAGGGTTTTCATGACTATGAATTATGAATTTATATATGTGTGGTAACGTCTAAAAATCATCAGATGAAATTTACTGAAACGTATTTTTTTAAATTATAAACCACCTATGATCGTTATGGACAAAATATTTCTTAACCTCCTTAAAAAAATTATAATTTTTATTTGTTATTTTCTGATATTTTTTAGATAATGCTAAATTTTAAAAGTATAATATCTTAGAGTTCGTTTTTTCAAAATTCACATTTATGGGTATCTCAATTTTTTTCATGAAAACTCACTTAATATGTAGCAAAACTAAAAAGGACCTATATCTGTAATATTATTTCTCAGTCTTTTCGAATAAATAATTTTATCACAGTCGATCCCTCGGCTCTCTAACTGGTTTTGACCTTTGACCGTCTGTCCGTCTATCCCCAAACTTTTGTGTGATTCAAACAGTCGTGGCAGTTAACTTTCCCTTCTCGACTAGGCCACCATGCAGGACGTATATCAGTTACTGATAACCGCGATTTACAGTTGAACATTATTTCACCTGAAAACAGTTCACGCTTACATTTGTATACATATATACTTCAAATTTTAACATGCTTTGTTTAAAGGATGCATGTTACTAGTGCCTTGTGAGATTATGTGTATTTAAACTAGTTTTGTCTGTAAAACGTTTTAAAGACAATTTTTAAACGTTTTAAAGAAAATTGCAGAACCTCACAAACCTGTTCCTTTCTCAACTAAGCCAGCCTTATTGTGTATACAATTGTTTAACACTCTTGAAATTTTACTCTCATAATTTAGGTATTATTCATTTTTATGAATACAGAAAAGTAATATATGATTTGCACTGTTTATATCTAAAGAAAAAAATTAAAATTAAGTGGTAGACTTCGTTGATTGTCGAGGTCTGTTTTATTATTGTTATTATTATTATATAGGTTGTGTGGAATCACTTTCATAATCCACCTTCTTAGTCCTCCAAACGGCTGTCATCTTCTCTCCATGAGCTGACTCCTTTATTCATTCTTGATCTCCTTGCAATTCCGTTTTTTAGCTGTACGACCCAATAGTTTATCATTTGTCTGAAAGTGTGCCTTTCTGCTACTTCTACAACTTTTTATTCCAGCATCTTTAATGTCCTCTTTTAATTCTTTATAAAATGTCATTATTTATGTTTTGTTAATATATAGGACTTAGTAAATAAACACTGACGATCGTAGTCCATATGTATGTATTACAAAAAAAGAAAATCAATCGAGAGACAGGGTGGTGTTGATAAGAAGGGTGCGAAAATTGTTTTTTGTTTAGGGAGAGGGTGATATGGAGTGGAATGTGTCGGACTGAGGGGATGTTATCAGTGACCGAACAGAAGCAGAAAATGTAACCAACGAGAAACTTGATGAAATGGGGTAAGGCTGATAGCAACCATTGAGCGGATGCTGTGGTGGTATTAAGAGGACCGAGTATAGAAACTATTACCTACGATCTCCACAACACGTTGTCCCCAAGTAGCTGGATTAAAGAACTGCGCCAGTTGTGCTGACATGTATTTGAATATATTCCAATAGATATATGAAACCTTGTCATCCTCCCCCCAATAAAAATAAATAAATTTACAGTTTTGAAAAAAAAATTATTTTTTCTTTAAAAAATATATAAATATATTCACTAACCGAGAGCTACGTTGTCTGACCAGTATAACTTTTATGTGAAACTATTATACCAAATAGAGAGAAAAGAGTAATTTTAAATCCGTCACACACATATGTTTGTTGAAATTAATGGCTTAAGCGACGACTTTCCTGCTCCACAGCTGACACTGGATAAAGTAGGATAAAGTCCCTGGAATTGTATGACAAGATTTTAATGCAAGGTTTACCACTTCATAAAATGTAGTCGCAAAGTGTCCCCTGAACTTTGTTATAAGTACTCATCCTAAATTTAAGACTAAATTCTACGATAATTATTGTTAAAATGAGTAAATCAACTATTTCATCTATATACTTTGAGTAGATCTGTTTTAATGACAATATCTGACGACCTGCAAAACTTCTAGGGGAAACCCACAAAACGTCTTGTGTATATTAAACCTATTGAATAAAGTATTTATTGTTGTAACAAAACAATGAAACTAGTTTGAAAATACGGAATGTCGACATTTTTACGAGATATGAAACATTACACTTACAAGGAATTATTCATTTAGACACTAATTATTTTCATTGTATTAATTTTATCCTACGATGTTGAAGAATATTCGGTATATATTTTACTAGCTTTGTTTTATTTTTACAAGTAATTGTTCATATTACTTATAACTTAACATGTACGTCTCACAACACTATAATGACTATATGTTGAGTCAAATATTTATATGGTGATCGATTTCGTCCATCTATGTGGACATCTTCGGACTGACTGAAGCTTGATCATGATTGTTGTCTGTTATTGATTACCCATAATGCATTTCATTAATCACATGTTATAATTTATTTTTCAATTTAATTGTATTAGAATAAACTGTTTCTGATTCAAAATTAATTTGTTCATTGATTATTCTTTGTTGATTTTCAAGTTTTGCTTCGTATATAAATAATTCTTCCCATGCTGACATATTTATTCTTTTCTTACAAAATTTTAATATTTTCATATTTTCATATTTTTATTTATATTTTCTATTGTGTGATCATTGTCAATTAAGTGTTTGGCTAAGTTGGATCTTTCTGGTTTGTTATTTTTCCATGCTGATGTGTGATTCTTAAATCTTTGGTTTAAGTTTATTGTTTGGCCTATGTAAAATTGTTCACAATCATCGCAATTTATCTTGTAAATTCCAGATTTTTCAAATGTGTCCTCATTTTCTATCTTCACATTTCAATTTTTACTTAAGTTGTTATTCGTCTTGAAGGCTACTTTTGCATATTTTCGTAAACTATTTGCTATTTTTTTTTTTTTTTTTTTTTGACTTTCTGATCCAGTAAAGTTAAATGTAACATATTTATCTGCTATCTTGTTGTGTTCAGATAGCAAAGTTGTGATTCCTTTTAATCTTTCTTGTTGTTTGATTTTTCTCTTAATTCGATAGGCAATATCATCAATTATAGTACGGTTGTATCCGTTAGATTGAGCAATTTGTTTGATGAGATTTATTTCAGCCTTTCTATCCTTATTACTTAGTGGTATTTTAAATGCTCTGTACAACATAGATCTAAAACTGGCTGTCTTCTGTGAAATTGGATGGTTTGATTTATTGGCTATAACCATGTCCGTTTGAGTTGGTTTTCTAAATATTTTGTATTTAATATGATTCCCCAATCTTGTGATATTCAAATCTAGATAGTTGATTGATTTTTCATTTTCATATTCCGCTGTAAACTTAAGTTTCTTGTGATGTGAGTTGAAAATTTGTTGCATACTTTCCATTTCTTTGGTTTTCTTTTCATTAAATACAACAAAAATGTCGTCTAAATACCTTATATAACATAAAATATCGTGATCTTTTTTTAATTTTTGGATAATTGCCTCTTCATGGTGTTGTAAGAAAACTTCAGATATTATTGAAGATAACGGGCTTCCCATGGCTAATCCATCAGGTTGTTTGTAGAATTTGTTGTTGAATCTAAAATAACTTTTACTCAGTATTTCTTTCAATAATTGAACTGTTTGGTTGATATAAGTCTTATCTAATTCATTTTTCTTTATAATATCTTCAACTAAATCAATAACTTCATTCGTTGGAATGTTGGTATACATGTTGCTGATGTCAAATGATATTAGCCTACTATTTTCTGTCAATTTTATATTTTTCATCTTTTCTACGAATTCGTAGCTATTTTTTACAATGTGGTTGTTATCTAATTTCAATTCTGATGTTAGGTTTTTTGAGATGATCTTAGATATATTATATGTTGGCGCAGTTTTGAAGTTTATCAACGGTTTATATTTAATTGACAATGATCACACAATAGAAAATATAAATAAAAATATGACAATATTAAAATTTTGTAAGAAAAGAATAAATATGTCAGCATGGGAAGAATTATTTATATACGAAGCAAAACTTGAAAATCAACAAAGAATAATCAATGAACAAATTAATTTTGAATCAGAAACAGTTTATTCTAATACAATTAAATTGAAAAATAAATTATAACATATGATTAATGAAATGCATTATGGGTAATCAATAACAGACAACAATCATGATCAAGCTTCAGTCAGTCCGAAGATGTCCACATAGATGGACGAAATCGATCACCATATAAATATTTGACTCAACATCTAGTCATTATAGTGTTGTGAGACGTACATGTTAAGTTATAAGTAATATGATATATACCAACACGTAACATGCTAATCAAGAAACTTATAAGTAATTGTTATAAAATAATTAGTTTCTTATTGGAACCAAGTAATATAAATTTAATTATTTTTGTTATTGTTATTTTTTGTACTGTTAAGATATTTCCTCCTAATCCTAAATAATCCATGGGATGTAAATAAACTGAAACTTTACTATTCATGTACTGACTTTTTTATTTGAAATGTTTGTCCTTTAAATTCATTCTGTTTCATTTATAAATAAATAATAATACCATTATACAAGATGGAAAAAAATATGGAAATGCTTTCACAACAACTTATTTTTTTCCATATATAATTTGATAAATTAATTTTTCTATGATTGGGTCCATGAATTATAATTTCTGATCACAATAATTTACTTGAAACCGTTAAATAGAGGAGAAATAATATTGTTCAAATTAATTACTTTTAAATTCAAATGAGCGCTACTCTGGAAAGGATAAACCTTTTGAATTCCGGTTTGCGGAAATTAATTTTTCTTGAATTTGATTCCAAACTTGACCTAGGCTTACGTTGAAGATTTTCGTTCAACTTCTCGTGGACCGTCCCCCTTAAAAGATGAAATATCATTAATGCCGTCAAAAATTATGTTCTTTGTAACCATGATGAT
>JAQJVL010004243.1:0-47716 GCA_035578905.1 Stictocephala bisonia | reverse complement strand
AAAAAAACCCCTCAAAATTTTTTTTTTTAAAAAAATTAGGTTGTTTTTATTTTTAAAACGCTTTTAAAAATAAATATATGTTCATTTGAGAAGGATCATGATAACCACCGCTGTTCATTTTGTATTTGGTTTAATTTTTAATGACACTTCTAAGGAATAGTCGGCCTTAGTTTGTAACATGATCCCATTCGCTCATGTACACTCTTTAACACTCATTCGAAATCCATATTCCCCATATCTTGACGTCGCTTCTTATGTAATAAATAAATAAAAAAAAAAATAAAATTATTTTTGACAAAAACCCTATTGATGCATTAAGAGTTTAATCTTCAGCTGTTAAAAAAAAAAAAAAAAAAAAAAACAAATGAAAAAAAACACGTTTGGAATAGGCTAAGTAATTCGCTTAATACTAATAAAACAGTTGCCAAAAAAATTTTGAGTGAAATATTGCAAATAAATTTAATATTTGGTACTTTACATATAAAATAATCTATATTTTAATCAAAGTCACATGGCCGAAGTATACGAGCCAGCGTGAGTCGAAGTTGGCACGCAAAAGCGTATGCAGGGAGTCTCCTAGTTTTTTTTTATCAAAAACTTATTTTGTATGGCTAAGTGTCAAGAAAAAATTAGCTTCTTATCCATTTTGTATTTTGTAGGCCAGACTATTTCTCAATATAAACATGTAAATCTAAAAATCCTATCTTCGAATTTGTTGGAGTATTTGAAGTTTTTTTATAAAATACACAAAATCACAAATTTTGCCTTTTTCACATGAGTAAAATATATAGGTGACTATTATTTATCAAAATTAAATTCAATTATTTATGCTTAGTCAGCTGATGGGCTGCATCTTAGTTAAAAAGTCATATGGAAGCATTTTTGTTCTACTTAGTCAGCTGATATGAGTTATAACACTGATGAATTTGCCTATTGCAGGTATGGAAAACTTGTGAAACATCAATAATTTTTTTATGTATATAAGACTTGTATTTAAGATCAAACTATTCAAAACTAAATAAATAAACTTAATAAAGTAAATAAACTAACGTCCTGAATAACTGAAACAGACGAAACAATGATATATGGCCCTCATAACAAACCAACCAGTAAGCTAGTATATACTACATCTGACATTTGTTGACAGACAAGGTATAAGCCAAGAAGAAATAAAAAAATATGTGATAAAAAGATAATCGGAAGTATTTTTCTGTGTTAGCTTAGTGTGTTGTTGTGTGAATTGTCGAGGATTTATGAATTTGAAAGTGTGAAAAAATAAAAATTAACACATTTTATAGAAGTTACGTTAATCCTAATAATTGTATGAAATGATTTGCTTTGCAGTACAATGGAAAGTTAGGCTGTGGAAAGATATTTTTATTTTATATACAAATCAGAAAAGTAATTTAGTAAAGTTTTTCAGCTTGATCTGAAATTAAAGATTTTCCAGTCTCTTAAATGAAATAGTTACAAAATTATTAAAATTAGATCCAATTAGAAGTGTTCAGCTTAAAACTTCTTGGGAAATTGATCAAGAGTATTTTCATGTAAATCAATATTTAAAATTATAATGCTTAGTTTGTCACATACCTTATATTGAAAAAAAATTTTAAATGCAAAATACTATAGCCAACCGTGTATTTAAAGAAAGAAATATATCTCAGCATAAAGCTGGGTCTGAATCACTTCACTACTTAAGTGGTTTTTTCCCAAACTGCCAAGTCGATAGCTCTGTAATAGCAAAGCAATTTTACTGTCAGCAGGCAAAAACATGCTTTTCTATTTCAGTTGCATGGCTCGTGTTTATTACTATAATGAGTTATAGTGAACACTTTAAGATTATTAAAGGCCATTCTAATGGACCAAGAGTTGATATTATGAGTTTTTTATGTAAAATTATGAAGTATAACATTTAAAGTTTCACAACCATTAAAAGTATAAAAATACAAAATTTTTTACAAAAATCAACTTATGGTCCACTAGAGTAGGTCTTACACTTTCAAATGACACTCAAAGTATTACGTTACGATTACTATTACGAATCCAACTGTAAAAGTAAAACGCCGCAAATACAACTCCACAATGTATTTGGTGTTTTTGCAGGAGAGAAACGGCCACCTTAATTGCTGCTCTTCCACACTATACTAGAGTTAAGGACATAGTAGGCAGTTCAGGATAGTATGTGTCCTAAAGTAATTTACTCGACTTGGTCTGACTTCAAAACAAATGAAAAAACACATATTTACAATTTTACTAAAGAAATATAATGTTGTCAAAACATGCTGAAAAACTTCATTTCCTTGTTTCAGCAGCAATTAATTGCTTTTGTCAACTTCAGCTAAAATGTATTCAATAAAACTTATTTTTATCAAGGAATGTTTAAATAACTGGCTGCTTTAGTTGGATTTGAGGATGGACATTTTTCTGTCAATGAGCAGCCATAAGAATAATGTTGAGTATGTTATCGACAACACATTTTTTTGCTTTTAACTAAGAAGCGTACGTAATGCTGTTGCTTGAATTTATTTGTTGGCATCGGATCGTTACTGATTGGTAGAAAATGGTTGAAGTTATCCAACGCTTCAATGTTTTAAGGAAACCAAACACAATATTTTAACAGTATATAAAACTAACAGTTAACCGTAGTTTATAAGTACTGTTGTAGTTTTTAAGTTTTTTTAACTATTATGGTTTAATGAAAAAAAAAAGAATAAAACCTAGTTGTAATTGTTTTACTAAGGTAGTAAGTAACACCTGAAGATGACAGGAGTTTTGTTACTTGTCGAAACGTCGTGTTTGTTTCTTTAAAAAAACATTTGAAGCACTGGAAATCTCCAATAATTTTCTACCAATTATGTAATACTGGGTTTACATTTTCTGATCTTACTTGAGGCGGGAGGTGCTAACAATGAGGTAAATCAGACGGGCATGATTTTACAGAATTGTAGATGTGTGTCATATCTCTCAGATCTGCTAACCTCAGCCATTTTTCATTCAGCTAATAGAGTGTCCCTCCTAATTAATGAATCTCTCCAACTTTGTTTTGGCTCTCTTGTCACTATAAAACATATTATAAGTATCTAATAAAAACAATATGTTCTATTATATAATCACCTTTAACAAGGTTTGAGTATTATGAAAAAAATGTTTACAAAAATTTACTTTGCTAACAAACTAAGTTAGCTTTGCTCAGCAACTTGATATCATACACTATTCATAGAGAAACAGTTTTGCTTATAACTGCGCAGATGTTAACTATCAGCAATAGACATAACCATATAAAAAACAGTGTGAAGGTAGTATTCCAAATGAGAATTTAAATTTATTGAACAGACATTTGATTAGTCAACTCATTTCATAACATTACAAAAAACTTTCAAGTATAAACCCTGAATTTGCGTTTTAAGATCTAGATTGGCTCAGTATGTCTTATTTCATCAGTTTTTCGCTATTTTACCGCCTTAAGGTTTCTATGACAAAATACTATGCAACACATACTATCGAAACAGTTTAAACTGGAATTTAAAAATAATAAAGTAATTAACCCTTGCGTTCCTAGCGTTAGATTTTTCATACGTCAGAAGTATCTCGTAATTTATCTGACGTCCGATTTTCGGACAGCAATGGTATCTCCTAGTTTGACCTGCGGTCCTAATTTTTGGATTCTTTAGGAAAAAGTTATAAAAAGTATATTATGTTATAAACTTTTATTACGTTTATTCTGCAATGTTCAGAAAGAACAATATATCACAGTAGTAATGTTAAAATAACATTATATAATCAATCACAGTGTGCTCGCAACAACAAACATTGATTTAGGTGGCTGTGGGCGCAACATAATTAGACAGATTTGTCAGTCAGCTGCTCTTGCTCATAGCGGTCGTATGTTTATTTACAATTAAATTGTTGTATTTTTTTCATTTTTAAATTATTTTTCTAGGCATATAAATTCAAAATGCCGTGGGATGTTTTCTTATGTTATTGTAGGATGAATTGTAACAAATAAAACAAATTTTAATTTGTTAAAATTATTCTCTTAAATTATTTCCCCCCCATGATGAGTAAACATAATTTTTATTACATTAGTGTGTAGATGAGGTTATTGCAAGCATAATAATAAAAATAACTTATAAAAATTGGATCATAAAAAATTTGTATATACATTTTTTACTAATCTAAATTTCCTAATTTGACCCTGGGATTCTAGTAGATACCCTGTATCAGAAGGCCAGGTTTGTTGAGACATACCACTCATGAAATTCCTGGTAGCAAAAGGCTTAAAGCATTCTGTACAGTTGAAGAATATCTGGAAACTTAACCTCTTGACTTAATGTTCTTTATTTAGTTTGATATTTTAATTTAATTATTTTGTTGCCTCTCATAATATGTTTGACTTTTTCTGTTGTTTGTAGTAAAATAATATTGTATACGACAAATGACCTGACCATGTAAAAATAGTTTTTTTAACTAGCATAAAACGTGTTGGTACAAATACAGAATGTCACACAACACAAATTTATTACAATATAAGCACAAAATACACAAATATATTACAATACAAGTACAAAAATGAACAAAATATTATGGAACTTGTACTATATAAAAATAGTAATTAAATTGATTTTTAATTTAAAAATTGAATAACTTATATTTATGTAACCTTTATTAAAATGTCTTATAATGTTCCCCTGACTTTAATTCATTATGTGAGTAATGCTATTTTTGTTGTTGTAGTTTTGCTTATGATAGTATAAATGTTTTACCTGTCATGTAATAAGAGTTTGTTTACATGTTTGCAGACTGATGCATGTAGCAGTGTGCCTGGCGTATACGGCTAACTTTTGCCCTGAATCATCCACTCCGTCCTTTGTCCGTGTCAACACTCTATTTTCATTGGAAACACCACTGTAAGTTTTTGTGAATGGTTCATATAGTGCTATAAGTGATTTAGTAAATTTAACACATTCAGTGCTAAGGTCATATTTTCGTTTTGACCATGTGCGACTGCATATAAAAATTAAAAACTCATCCCAATGGCTGAACATTTTTTTTCAAACACTTATTTTGTGACTGTTCAGTGTCAATTTATGGACTGTCAGAAGTAGTCTGTATATATAGAATGTTCAAAATAATTAATTTTTTATGTAAGGCCATCAGATTCCTAATTTCTCTTTAAAAAAAATACTAGAAATTCTAAAAATAACTGGAAACTGAAAGCCACGTCCTTTTCATAGGATACCATAGAAGTGCCAAAACTAATACCAAGCAAAACCGGCAAAGGCTGGGGCGAAGACTAATTTAATAATGTGAGAGGGGCAGTAAGGCCAATTAGATGACCATCAGCCACCACCGGTGACAAACGCTTGGTGACCGACTCTATAGCACTGGTGGCGCAGTGCTGTAACTCAGCTACTTGGGGACAAAGTGTTTGGGAGATTGTAGGCTATAGGTTCCATGCTCGGTTCTCTTAATACCGACACGGCATCCGCTCAGTGGTTGTCATCGATATAGACACTACTAGAGAAGTCTGGAGTGTCCTTGTTGAATGGTAGTCAAGGTTCGGTTGTTGTGTAGGGAAGAGAACTAAGTGTCAAACTTGTCAGTTAGCTGAAAATCAGACCAACACTACGTGGTTTGAATTCCACGTAAATCTGTAGGTCCCATAGTTGCCCTGGCTATTGGCTATTAATAAATAGTCCTTTCTGAGCTAAGTCGAACTCAGATAGTAACAATGACTAAACTCACTCATCTACACTCACAACCCATTCATGCCTCATATTCGCCCATATCTCTACGATCGGCGTCTTAGAGGTGAATAATAATGAATAACGGCCATGCTCTAGTACTGAATGTGTTAAAATTGGAAAACTAGTAAAGTTTTATCACTCATCACCCTTAAAGTGTTTGTGTGATAAAATTGTGTGATATTAGACTTTTAATTCAAGAGTCTAATAGTAATAGTTTTTTCAACTACAGAATAGTGATAGGTATCTCCTTGGTGTTTTCATTCCAATCACTTAATCATTCATAGTAATGGTTCAATTAGGTTTTTTGTAAATTAACATGCAGTCTTTCATTGAAGAAATTAACTCAACCAAAATTTATTCTGAATTCTTTTCTGGCGATTCAAATGTATTCAAATATACAACAAACATAATTACTGAAACAGCTTTAGGTGCTTTTAGACCATGAATGAACAAGGTGGTCATTCTAATTATATTGTTATCATCGCAGCAATATAATTAGAACTTACAGGTTGCAATTATTTCAAAGTTTTTTTCATCTATAATGTATAAATTACAACTCCACTCTTGCACCCTCTGTTGATACCATTCCAAGGTATATTTGACCGTTTCATTGCTTCATTGTCAGAGCTAAAGATGGCTAGTTGAAACTTAAAATAAATGTTTAAGTTTTATTCAGTACTTTCATACTACAGCTCTACTCTCATGTTACCCGCTGTTATCACTTTCAACTGATTCAATCATCTTCCATTAGAACCAAAGGGGATATTTTACTGCAAGTAAATTTATTGTTTCATTCATTATGTAAAGCCACACATCCCAAATAATCTCCCATGTCAGTCATTATCGCAGCTGCAATAAAAATTTATTGTAACATGCAGATTCAATATTGCTATAGCGAGTCATTAAACTAGAAGTTATTAAATTTAACTTAAAAAAGAAGAAGTAGATGTTATTAAAAGGACTAATAGGAGACACCTCTGCATCCCCCAATAGTCTCCACACGTGTGTATCCTTGGCTTTCGGCATTAGTAATGCCCTGAGACACCTCGGCCTTCGGCTTCAGTCTGTCATTACGTTAACAGAGCAGATAGTTAGTTTTACTTTAGTTTATTAGCTGTGTTTATTTATTTATTTAATAATAATGTTGATCTAATGTTATTGTTGTTCTTATGAGATTAAAAGTTCTTTTAACCCTCTAGGTGCTGACCTTGCGTAGCGCAACATCAGGTTCATTGTCACTTTGAAATGAAGTGAGAATAGAGCATTAGCATCTATAATTGACGAAATTTCGAATAGTATTTCAAATAGTAAAAAACTAGAAGAAACGCTGAACTTGTCATTCTGTATGGAATGCGTCTTTGACTCAAAGTCAATTGTTAGATAACAGCTTTTACCAAGCGTATGTTTCATTGACAGCTCATACCAAGCAGTTGTTTATGTCATCTGTGTTCTGTAATTGTTTACATAATATTTTTATTATTTTAGTGCATTGTTTTTGTAATATATTGTTATTGTAGTGTATGTTTTAGTAAATATGAGTGAACTAAGTAGATCTAGTGCAATACAAAATGTTTTAGATGAACATTCATACAGTGAAAGTGACAGTTAAATTAAAAATTTTTTGACGTGCGACATTTTCAAATTTGTTTACTCTCAGTGATGTTTTCAAGATGTTATCCTATGATATGTATTTTTTTAAATTCAATATTAAAATTTCTATAATTTTTATATCTTGGAATTTTATTTTTATGAATTTAGTGAAATAAATATGTACGTGCTCAAAGTGAAAAAACAAAAAACTACCTTTTTTGAGAATTAACATCAGTGCAGTTGTTATTATAAAATGGTAAGTCCTTATAAGTAATATTATATATTCCTCAACTTTTTCTGAAAAGAAAGATTTATAATATGTACTATTTCCATTAGGTTTTCAGTTAAAAATAATTGTTTACGAACACTTCCAGATACACTAAAAAAGGTCTAGCACTTAAGAAGTTTTATACTAGCACCTTTAACGGAGAGTTAAAGGTTACTTCTAATGGAATTTAAAAAATTTCTCTCTTCGTGCATCTCTATGATACAAACCCCGTGCATTCCTTTTTATTTCTTCAAGTCATTCAAAAGTAACAAAACAAATATTTAATACCACTGTACGTGTGTGGGTGGGCAGGTGGGTCAATACCACTGTACATGTGTGGGTGGGCAGGTGGGTCAATACCACTGTACGTGTGTGGGTGGGTGGGTGGGTCAATACCACTGTACGTGTATGGGTGGGCAGGTGGGTCAATACCACTGTACGTGTATGGGTGACAGGTGGGTCAATACCACTGTACATGTGTGGGTGGGTCAATACCACTGTACATGTGTGGGTGGGCAGGTGGGTCAATACCACTGTACGTGTATGGGAGGGCAGGTGGGTTGTAAATAATTCTTTGAGGTGGTTGTTACCCGAGCTCTTAGAGAACATCAATTCTTTTGTTAATCAGATGTTTTTTATTATGTAAATAAAATCAAACAGGTTCAAATGTACACTAAAAATATACAATTTGAATACAAGTAGTAACATTGTAAACAGCAGCCATTATATGTTTTAATAAAAACATTTGATTGATAACAATTTTTGGGACATTTAGGGCCTGGAGCTCAAATAATTTGTTATATTCCTATATCTTTCAGACCGTCTTTGGTTCTTAAGCTTTAAAATAAACTTAATCAAGCTAATATATTTTCCTCCTACCTTGACAATTTTTGTGAAGACTGATTTGCTTACAGAATAAAATATATAGATCACATATTACTCCGCTCAGTAATCAAATAAAAATAACATACACGTCTCAGCGATACATGTAGAAGATGAAATTGAAAAATTTTAAATATCTGAGTTTAAGCTACAGTGTTCTGGACTAGATATTAAGTTTGCAGTCCACGTGCCAGTAAAGTGATCAGGTCTCTTTAAAAATTTTTAATAAACCTTCCATATTAATTAATTTTGTGTCGGAGAAGTGTACTGTCTTAACTTCAGCAGCATTTGTCAACTTAAATATTCTGTTAGTTTCTCAGTCTCATTCAATCATCAAGAATAGAAATACATCAGTTTATAGAGAGCAGGTTCCATGTTTCTGAGAACGAATAAGAAAACAATAAAACTTTGGTACAGCATCAGAAGAAATATATCAGAAAGTCCTGTAACAATCTTATCACATGACAAATGATTGTCTTTTTTAACTATCGTTTGTATCCTTCTATTTCAAGTGTCTTCTCCACAGTCATTATTATTAAGATATGTCAATATTTTTCTGAATATTCTTGATGCGAAGTGGTTTTGAGATGTTAATTTGATCGTACAGTGATACTGAATTGTTTGGGTGCTGATTTATTCTTTAAACTACTTGTATAAATTGCCCAATGGTGTTGTTATCTACATATATATTTGGAAAAAAAAAAACAAAACGTAACTGTCAAACAAACTGTACACTCTATTTAATTATTTTTAGGCCTATCTTACTTTAAAATTAAAAGTCAGTAATTTTAATTCATAACATGTATTCAGATATATTTGTTATTGTAAAGCTTAATGCCGTAGCTTTAATTACATAATTTAAACGTACAAGTTGAAAAAGAAATAATCAGTTTAATAATAAAACAACTAATACAAAAAATGAATGTTTCCAAAGAATTAAGTTCTTTAGAAAACACTAAAACCTATGTTCTTTTATTGGGTCATGTGCCTGCTGTCAGAACTGACAAATCTCAATTTGAAGACCCTATTTTCACAGATGATTAAACATCCTGGCCTATTGTACCTGGCTAGGGGCTCCTTTACAACTATTGACCCAATCATATTTCTATAGCCAGGTAAACATCTCCATTACCAGATGTTATTAATTGTATTAGGTTTCAAGAGAGCAGATGGGGACAGGATTATGAAATGGATTTGAAGCGTATATACTTGAAAATCCTTTGTCTGCATTGATTTTTACTACCCATTTGCTTTTTCGATGATTCATAACTCGCGTTTGCGCACTTTGGCGTAGGGGTGAAGCTAGCACCCCTTCCAAACCACCAGCCCTCGGAGTCAGTAGTGACCGTATATCGTGTGGAGCCGCAGGCAAGTTCTTCCGGTGTCCATTGTTCCGAGGGTTATACTCACCTGGTGCTTCAAAACGTTTCTATTGTTGTGAATCTTGACATAGGCAATTATGAGGGTAGGTATCCTAGCTGTCATAACTATGGCTGGAATTATGAGCTTGATTGAAGCTGACATTTCAATACCGAGCAGGGGCAAACTTTCTCAAACCTCCTGGCTTTTCTATTGCTAAAAAATAACTATCTAAGGATTTTTTATATTGAGATCTTTATACTACCTCATCACCTTTTTACGATTTTCCATTATGTACGCCAAAAGATATAAATATTCTGAAATTACCATTTCCGATGTTCCTTTGTTAAATGGGAAAGATCTGGAGGTTGTTTAGAAGAGGGGGAAGACCTCCCATCAGAAAGCTCCTATCGATCGTTGAATTGTTGGCTTGATATGGTGGAAATCAAATCTCCCCACCACGCCTCTAGATTTTTTTCCTCTCCGATTATGCTTGGCTATGATTCACCGAGAGGAGGCAACCCCCCTCTATTGTTCTCTACTAAGTGGCTCATGTTCAAAATCTATTTTGTTATTGCGGATTTGTATTGGCTTGTTAAATTATCATTTATCTATAGATCTTCATTCATACTGATATTAATTAAAAATATTTAGTATTTAATTTACATAGACAAACATATTAATAGAGTAAATATAACTTATTAAAACGTATTATAATAATTTTGGGAATTGAACTCTTCCTTATAATAATAATTTCACCTGACAGTTTTTTGTTCTTACGTTTTATGACAATTGTTTTGTATGTAGGCCTTATCAATATGTATATAATTTCTAGAGAATATTTTATTCCCATGCGATTATAGGGGTCCATGTCATTGGCCTTTAAAGTTTCAGTGGTGATCTATAGAAATAACTTCATTAAATTAATCAAAAACTATTTAGTAAAAAGAAATGAAAATAACATTTTGAAATAGGCTAACGTTTTTGAAATTTAATTGTTAATTTTTATAAAATCTAAAATTTACTATTTTTAATGCATTTAGTAGAAAATCCCAAGTAAAAAACTAGTTAAAATATGTTTAGTTTCTATATAAATTTATTTAAAAATAATATACAACTTGTTGTGTACTATAGTTGTTTATTTATTTATTTAATTCAAAGTTAAACCTTTTTGTGATGTATACTTATTGTACAGGATGTTCTATGATGCAGCATTTTAACATTAAATAACATTAATCTGGTATAATATTAAAGTAATGCAAAAGTCATTGATAGATAATCAATGGGTAGTTAATTTCAGTTAGTTAAGAATATCAGTAATATTATAGTATTGATACTAATCAAGTTACAAAATCACAGAGCTATTTAAAAAGTACAAATGGTCACATCATTAATCAGTATAAGTAGACAGTTGAAACAGCCAAGTATGATAGCCACGATCCGATTTAGTAACAACTTTTATACAGGCTACTCATCACAAGCATTAGTAATCAATATTCTATGAAGACACATTCAGAATGAATGTTGTTAGTTGAGGATATTTACTTATTGTTTATAGAAACATATATTTGTTGGCGCATTATCATTTAAGAAAAGTAAGTCACGTTGGGAAAAGTAACTATTAGGACTATCATGGAGAAGACAAGCAATACTGTGACCACGCTAGTACATAAAACAACATACAACATGATTGACACTTGTGAGAAATACTATCACCAGTGACTTCTTGTGTTCAATTACCAATAAAAATGTTACTGACTTGACAAGAAAGTGGTTATTGTTGAAGACATTGTAGGCAGCATTTGTGCCTGTCATTTAAAAAAATACATTCTCATCCTAAACAGTATACACAAATGTTTCTGGATGTAAGTTTATGTAGATTCTACACTATACAATAAAGCAATTTATACAATATATTGCTTTCCTGTCTTTCTCTTATAGGTGTAACTAGGGTTATCTAGTTACAAGTCGAGAATCCCTTATTCTTAGGCCGCTAGAATAATTATTAGATCCTAGAAAGAGGTGAGTTTTAGATGGAAAAAGATGATATGGAGAGGCCGGGATATATGAAAGCCACACGATACATATACAGCTAGTATATTAAATTATAAATTTTGCTAATCAGTAGTGCTTTTCAGTGCCCCTCTTTTGATCTAGTATTTTTATTTTAATTTGTTACAGTCATAGGCCATCAGCAGAACACATTTTAAGCTGCTGCTAGTTATTCCTGAACATGACTTTATGAAACTTAATTCATACGAGATGAAGAGTTTTTGAACCACTAGTTCATGTGAACTATCCATGAATTGTAAATATCTGTCATGTTCATTTATGAGCTATAGCTATATTTCAGTTTGCCCCTTTTCTTTCACACAATATAACATTTGCAGTTAACCACTCCCATTATAACATAGGCTAGTCAATGGTAGTTCTGCGCTTGGATACTACATACTGCTCTCGTTGTTCTTGAAGTATTATCTGTCTTAGACTAACAATTTTAACAATGGCCTGGATATAAGATAGGGGGTTAGATTCTCGAGTTCGGCTCATTTTGACTCAAGGTCTCATAGAAGAACAAAGAAGCTGTAATGATTTATATGACTTTTATCTGAAACTTTCTCTAGGACCAAAGTTCAACAGCCAATATAATTGAACGAAAAGGATTTTCTTAAGGTTTGCTTTAGATATTTTGCTTTTCTCATGCATTTAATGTGCGTATGATATTATAATGGAAGAGATAGGTATACCTAAACTTACCATAGGAGATAATCCCACTGAACACAAACTTTAGAAATTATGAAAGACACATCACAATGGATCAAACATTTTATCTTATTGGATCCATTTGATCCTATTCGTACATTCTCTTGGCTGTAGAGAGAAGGTGTACTTGTATCATTTGACTAGTTTAGAATTTTTAGTGAACTCTACTTGATGTTTGTTAAATCAGTGAAAACATTTTAATGCTTAAGCAGTTCACTGTTTAGTGCAGGGATGGCTATCTGTTAGGTTGTTTTATTTATTTTTTGACATTTTCTGTTTTTGTTCGGGATCCAAGTCCAGATTAGTTGCCTGCTTGCATATATCCAGAATCTTAGTCATTTTTTTAAGACAGTGTAAAATCGGCATGTATTTAAAAAAAAATATTTATTGTCACATAGTTAAAAGTTCAAAACTTGCAGAGTTTTATTTTTTGTAGATTAAAAAAAATTGAATGTCAGCCAATGTGGTTAGTGTTCATTTTACTTCAGTTTGTAAATAATCAAGCATGTCTTATTATTATTTTATTTATTATTTATTACAGTGCTGGCGCAATGTTAGTGCGGCGTAGTGGCTGGAGGGTAGGTTCCCCCCTGCAATGAGCGCCCCTGCGGACACGGGCGCCGCAGCACAACCCATTACTTTTCACCAGAACTCACCGAGACCACCTGTTGTACCTGGTAACTATTATTTAAATTTAATATGAAGATTTGTATTTAAATGTTGAAAATACTTGCTCGTATGCATGATTGCAAGGAGATGATAAGACAGTGAAATAATGAGTTTTTGGATATAAGTTAAGTAGAAGATGCAATTATTTGTTTATATTTTTAATCAAGTGTCATTTGTGTGATATGATTGTTGGCTAGAGGCTTTTCCCATGTTCACTACGAATGATGGAAAAGTTTTATCTTTATCGTATTTCATGTGGAGATGACACTCTTTTTGACGTTCAATACAATTTTCCTGCTTCTTATCTTCTTATTTCCTGCCTATGCACAATCAGTTTGTGATTATGCTTGGTGAATGAATTCCTATTAAGAGTTATATCTATCATGTGTTTCCTTTGTTTTGTGCTCTTACCCTTTTATTGTTTGTAATATTAAAGTGTTAAAAATATTAATATCAATATTTGTTTTATCTCATAACACTCTTGTAATTGGGCCAGAGCTCAATTTGGGGCTAGCAGCAAACATGCTAACAATATTTTTAATTACCCTAGGGTTTGGTTGATGCAGTGATGAATTAAGACTGCATACAGAAAGACGTGGTTTCTGGTTGGTAACACGTATCCAAAATGCTCTCCAACTAGTTAGTTGCTGCTTTGCCTTGGTTACATACTTTATTCTATTCCTGAACTTTACATTCAATCTGTATATTTATGTATAAGTCATAAATATACTATGGAACTATATTTACTAACTCTCTGATGTAAATACTCACAAAATCAATTTTCACCCTTGAAAACAGTTAACTTTTCAGTCTGCTAATCTTCTTTATTCAGGATCTTTCTTTCATAAAATGTCCATGGCCATTGTTGTCTTTTTTATCTTTTTATCTTCAGTGTACAAGGCCCAAACAATCATACACATTAATCCTTAGTCCATTTCTATTATTGTAATCTAGATTAATATAACATTTATTTAAGAAACTAACATAATCTTAAAACCTATTTAAAGTTTTACTTAAAATATCATCAATAGTTCATACCTTTTTAATGAAACATAGGATCTATTTTTAAGATGATAATTTGCTTTGTGCAGGAGAGGAGACTTGTGCCGGATTTCAGTCTCCAATAGCGCAATGGGGTGGCAAGCTTTGCCGAGGGGGCTCCCCCGTCCCCACACCGCGCCGATCCACCCTCTCTTACCACGAGAGCTTGCCAGGTAATCAAGATATTTTTATGCCAAAACATTTCGACAATACACCATTAACATAAATTATATAAATTGGCATGAGCTCAAACCCAAACTATCTTAGGGAGTTTAATTACATAGCAGGATGCAATCTGAATTAAATAAATAATCAGGCAACCAGCTAATCTTGGTTTAATACTAATCTACTAAAAGCCGGATTTATTATTTGCTTAGTTCCTCTTACTATCTCGGGTATCTCACTATGGGCAGTAGCCAAGGGCTGTGGCAGTGGCTTGTCATTTATCCACATGTGGTTCAATTCCTGTTTGGCTATGAAATATTTCATAAGCAATATTCCATAAGCTGATAGTCCAAACTTACAAAACAAAAATAAGCTGGTCTTTTTTTGTGGGCTGTGTTCTTATGTGGCCATCTCTATTCTAGTATTCATACAAATTTAATAATATTATGAGTATCTGTATTTTCTTGTTTTTATATTTTTACAGGTTTATAAGAATAATAAACTAAAAATGCTTGCCCATATCAAGACCATTGGTGACTTAATACTTTTTTTTTTTTTATTTATTAGACTAACATTATATTACAGCAAACGCTCCCAAATGGTTACCACAACTTGGTTTATCAAAAGCCTGATTCTCAGTAGATGCAATAAGAAATGATATAATATCTGGGAGAGAACTAAGTTGAAGGTGTTGCAGAAGGATGTGCACCACTAGGCTTCGAACCAGAGGGCTGCAGTTCACCGAGTGGACGGGATCCCTCTTCTCCTCCCTCATGTTTACGTTGGGCCCGCTGCCTGTCAGCACTACTGGAGGATCCGGACGGTGTCGATCTTTTCCGACGATACCTGGAGAGCGAGGGCCAGCAACATGCAGACGCACTAGACTTCTGGTTCGCCTGCGAGGGCCTGCGCAAGCAGACAGATTTAGAAAAGATAGGCCAACTAGTTCGTGTCATATACAGGTAACAATTACAGGATTATGATTAAAGCAGAATGTTTACTTAATTTTGAGAATATTTGTTAAATTAAATTTAAAATAAAAAATAGAATGTATAGTAATTCCGGAGAAAAATATTCTACTTTAATACAAAATAGGTTACAATTAGTCTATTCTGAAATTGTAATCAAGTACAACGTTAGATAGTATCGTTTTATTTTGGTGTTATGTCACATTTCAATAGTTCTAAATTTCGACCAGCATGAAATATGATAGAAGAAAATATTTATACTATTGGATTACTAAACAAGCTATACTCAGATGGGGACTTTTTCCCTAACCCTATTTTTTCTATGGGTCTGCTGACCATTCTTCTCATTTTACTTTATTTACTTTTATATGTTCGACTTGGGTTTACTATACTTAGATTATGAGCAAGAAAATATCTGATGTCATATACTTATAGCTCAGTATCACTGAAGTAATTGGTAGTGTCAAGGACGCTATGAAACATAACTTGTAATGGCAATAATTTTTCTTGTTATTTTGGAAAAGTCACTAATGGTAGCTGATATCAGCTTAGTGCAAACTTCTGTTGTTCCTTTTTAATCCTAGATAACTGACTAATGATTAGTCAATGAAAAATGTCACCCCAATGGCAGTCGACTACTGAGTAGTCGTTCGGGCAATGTTGTTTTTAATTGCTTCTTTACTAAGTTAAAAAGCATTGAATGATATCACACTGTTGTTATTTTGGAAAAGTCACTAATGCTAGCTGATATCAGCTTAGTGCAAACTTCTGTTGTTCCTTTTTAACCCTAGGTAACTGACTAATGATTAGTCAATGAAAAATGTCACCCCAATGGCAGTCGACTACTGAGTAGTCGTTCAGGCAATGTTTTTAATTGCTTCTTTACTACGTTAAAAAGCATTGTTTGATATCACACTGTATATCGTTGTTGTCAACACATTACAATGATTAATTTGGTATTTAGTTTATTATTTTCCGCTAAATAATAACAACACAATAATTTATAAAGTTACGGAAAATATCATTCACAATTGCATTTGGTTACTGTTCCAGCGCAGTGAAAATATGAAAATTTTAGAAATATAAGAAATAATTTTAAAATTTTTATTGTTTTATTTAAAAATCTTTTCGCCTAGATTTTGTATATTTTGATATTTTCATAAAACGCAGTTTTCTATTTATCTCAAAGCCGTAATTTTGAAAATTCGATTTTGCAGAATATAAACAGTTATATAAAAATTATAGTAAACAATGTTTGTTTTTAATAGCATACTAATTTTTCTATGTAATTAGGTTCAGCATACCTTTTCTCAACAAGAAAATACATAATAGTAGATACTTTATTATTATGTTTATTACAACACAGACTTTTAAATGATATAGTGCATTAATTTTAAGAAATGGCCTGCCACTATGGAATTTGTGACAAACAATGCAATAATTAGCATTCTTTTTGATTTTTAGTTACGCTTGTAAATTGAAATGTTTCAAAATGAGCTACTTTTTAACTTTTGGTCATTGATGTTTTGCAGGAGGTATTTTATGAAAACGCAGCTAGGTATAGAAGAGGAGCTGCGGAAAGCTGTGCATCGGCGCATCAAGGCCGCGGATCTAGACTGCACTGTGTTCAGCGAAGCCCAGCAAGAAGTAGAGCGGCTCATCAAAGAAACCACATATCCCAACTTCCTCTTATCAGACATATACCTTGGCCATGTTCAGGCCATGCAAAACAACTCTAGGTAATTACCTAGAATTACCAAGAATGTGTAGTTTTAAAATGGAAATACACAATAACAGTTTTATTATTGTTCAGTTTTATAAACAATAACTGAAAAACAGGTTTTCAAACCTTCCATTATATGTACCAACTATAAACGGTTCTGATTACTATTATTGATAATGGATATATTTATTTATTCTTATGATGCCAGTCGTCAAGATATGGGTGAATATGGTTTGGAATGAGTGTGATGAGTTTACATGAGCAAATGTAGTCATTGTTACAAACTAAGGACGACTATTCTCTAGGAAGTGTCATTAATTAATAGCCCAATGACAAATAAACTGCTGGTAGCTATCAGCTGATCCCTTTCAAAATTTGTTATGACTAATTGGGACCGAACTGAGAACCTTTCGATTATGAAGCTGGGCTTCAACCAACTTCGCTACCGACCTATTCAATTGAACAATGTACTATATTAAGGAGAGTCAGTCCTAACTTGGCCTAAGTGAAGACATTATTTCCTTTTTTACTGACTTATTCCACAAGGTATGTGTAACATGGGATCAATATATATACCTGCAATATTATCACAAATTATGTGTTTTTAAAATCATACATATAAATATAATTTTTGGAGACATTGAAATCTTAAATAAGTACTCTTTTATGTTAGGTAAAAGGGCACTAGGCCAGGAATTAGTATATTAGAGAGATAGGACATCAGCAAACTTACCTTAGAAGAAAAGTTCACTAACACCAGAGTAGTAGTAACATACACAAAAGAAACAAATAATCTCACAAATTTTCAGTGCCACTGGCACTTTCTTCAGGTGAGTAGAGAGAGAGAGAGAGAGAGACTGACATGGCTTCCACCATTGCTGGGTACCTGGCTTTGGTGGGGGTTGTACATCCATAGAGCAATACTTAGGTATTGATGCAGGTTTTCCGTTGGTAGATGTTTGGCAATGAGAGTACGACAACTTCCTTCCCACGTCCAGGATACCAATCATTTCCTTAGTCTCCTTTCCAGTCTTCCCGAACCTCTACCCCTTAACACCAAACTGGTTACCATTGATGACACTTCATTGTACACCAATATACCCAACGCTCATGGCTTAGCTGAGCATTGAGTATTTTTTTCAATACACGCCCTCCAAACACCGAACCTAGCACTTCCTTCCAAGTTCAGCTGATTCAATTCGTCCTTGAAACAAACCACGCATGGCCCCTTCCTTTACCAACCTGTTTATGGGGAAATTGGAGAAGACTTTCCTTCTCAAAAACAACTCGTCAAACTCCTCTGCTAGCTCCATTTCATCGATGATATTTTCATGATCTGGACTGACTCCGAAACCAATCTTGAAACCTTTCTTCAAAACCTACAAAACTTTTCATCCCTGAATTTCACCTGGCAATCCTCTTCTGAACGCATAGTCTTCCTTGATGTTGAAGTTGGATTGGAGGACGGTGTCCTTCAAACTGATATTCACATCATACCTACCAATAAACAACAATACCTTCACTATACAGCTGTCACCCCAACAACACTAAACGCTCCCTACCCTATAGCCTAGCCACCCGAGCCAAACATATAATTTCCTCTCCTAGAAACCTAAATAAATACAATAACCAACTTGTCAGTGCATTCCAAAAGAGAGGTTACCCTACCAGCCTTATTAAAAACCAAATCCATTTAGCCCAGTCCCAAAACCAACCCCAAACCAGAAGTAGTTCCCAATGCTTACCCCTTGTCACTAATTACTACCATGGCCTACAGAAACTCAACCAAATCCTGAAAGATGGCTTCAACATCTTAAAAACTTCCTCCCACACCAAAGATCTCCTTGAAAAATTTCCTACTGTGACTTTCAGACAAATCAAAAACCTCCGCCAAATCCTGGTCCATCCTAAGTTACCTGATTCCAACATCCTGATCTGTCCTAAAGACCAGCAACCACCCGTTTCTAATCGTTGTAACAAGAAATCTTGCAAAACCTGCCTATTAATCTCCCAGCCACATCTTTTATTAGCTCCACTACCTCCTTAACCTACAAGATACCTGGAAACCACTCCTGTGATTCCACCAATCTAATTTATCAACTCCAGTGCCAGCATTGTCCTGCCCAATATATCGGCCTCACCAGTGAAACCGTTTGAAAATGCATGAATGGCAATAGACATGATTGCAACGTCTAAAATACTGAAAAACTTGTATCTTCCCATACTCTTCTCCATAACCAAAATTATGATAAGTGTTGCACCTCTAAAGTAATCAGATCCCTTCCTTCCCATGCCAATAGTTCCCAACTCCGAAGGATGGAATTAGCACACCAATGGATAACAAAATCCTGTGACCCACCTAATCTGAACATAAGATAGAACACTTCCCCTCAACCTCTTCCCCATCAGAAAACTTCATATATATATATCTCAACTGAAAAAAACTGCATCAATACCTGAGTGTAGCTCTACGGATGTACATCCCCCACCACTAGCCATGTCAGTCTCTCTCTTTCTTTACTCACCTGAAGAATGTGCCAGTGAGACAGAAAATTTGTGTGATTTTGTGTTATTTATTTATGCTATAATATTATGTAAGGAATAATATGCTTTATAATTATACATCTTTCTCTTAGAAAAAAATCCCTTTATACTGTATTTGTTTTTTACCATGTTTTATAGTAGATTAGTATTGTTGGTAAATTATATATTATAAAAAAAGTCAGTAGAAAATATTTTAACCTTTTAGTGTCAACATCCTACTTTGTAGAACGGCCAAGGATGTGCCCAAGGTGCCAACGTCCTATTTTGTAGGGTGTCCCACGATGTACAAAAAATGCCAATGTCATATTTTGTAGTATGCTTTATACAAATTCTATATTTAATCCAAAAAATTAACATATTGGACTATATTTGACATCAGTCTACTGTTGAAAAAACATTTTTTTATGTATCACTTATTTTTTGAAACAGAATATTATTGTTAATAAAAGTTATGTTAAAACTGTGTCAGCTGAAACACAGTGCATTTTGTTTCAAGTTACTGTACTGACAGTTGGCTTCTTAGTAAGTTGGCTTTCTGCTTAGTTTGTTACGGAAAAGCATATAATTTTGATTACTTGTTATGCTTTTAGTTATTGTTAGTACTTGTTTTTAAATTATTGATCGCTCAAGATCGCCCGTAATGGGAGAACACAATAAGAAGAATTACTCCATGGTAGGGGTGCGTTTATTGTGAGAACATTTTCTCATTTTATTATTTGTGAATATATAATTATGAAATTTTGTTTCTGCGTACTAAACTTAATTCTATAGGAGAAAATAAGTGTGATTCTGAGTGAAGTTTTTTTTCCATTAGTAAAACAGTGCAAACTTGAAAAATCATTTGAAGAAAAATTGTTGTGTAAGTAATATTTTTTAATTTTTTTGTTTAACCTTTTGTTACAATTAAGAAGTGGAAAAATAATCATTACTCTTAAGTACTCAAATAAACTTACTTCAGAATTAAAAAAAACAAAAAAAAAGCATGATCTCCTCAAAGAGTCTGGCACTTTTGGGTACACTCAGAAAAACAATGTCTGATACTTTTGAGATCACCCAGTGAAAAAATGTCTGACACTATTGGGTAAACCCAATGAATAAATGTCTGGCATTTTTGGGTATACCCAGAGAAAAAAATGTCTGGCACTTTTAAGTACATCCTACAAAAAATGACCTGACACTGAAAGGATTAATACAGTTTCCCATATTTGGTACATTGCAGTACTTTATCAGTTATAAATTTACATTGATCTTTTGTGCAGTTCTTCAAGTGGTAGCGGGAGTGGAAGCAGCGGGAGGGATGTCATGCCGACTGCAGGGCCCATGTTGGCTACTGTTCACGAGGACGCTGAGCTCTCGGAAACCCCGCTCCCTCTCACACGTGATATGCTTTTAGTTACACAGAAGCGACGAGCAACCGAACTGAGGCCGAAGCCTGAAGCTTATGCAGGGTAAGTATAAGTAATCCCAAATCGCAGATTTAAGTCGAAAATGAATGACATCTTGACAATCATATTATTTGTAGAGACTTGATGTTTATGTTTTGCAGTTTTTTCCTTATTTTGTCTTTTTTTGGCAGTGATAAACCCCAAAATAGATGTAGTGTTAGATATGAAATAGATTTTAGTGGTGTTAAAATTGTGATACAATCGAAGCAGAGTTAAATTTCATATTTGAGTTTTTTTTAAACCCATTAGCATGCATGGTTCTGAAATCCTTTGGCTAAGAATTCCAGTTTGGTGATTTTGTAGTTATATAATCAGTTTTTAAAACCAAAAATTATAGTTAGGATTCTTCCTTATCACCACTGAGTAAAATTCAGCCTTGTGTAAGGAATTCACATATGTTAAGAAATACCAATTGCAGTATACTATATTAGTTATCAAATTAAGATTGTCTGCTGTGTAAACAAATCTAACTGAATAAATTATTTTTGTTTGGATTGCCGCTGTATATCTCAAAATAATGACTTGTCATGAAACAAGGAAATCTTAGTTAATGTTGATTTTTACAAGTTGAATGCAGAACAGTTTCATTATAGAATGATCATGTTCTGTGGCAACACAGCAATTAGGACTTGTCAAAGCATGCTAATGGGTTTAACTAATTCCTGGGCTTAACCTTTTAGAGACCTTGTATAAAATAATGTTTACAGTGTTATATTTATATGTTTAGCGTAGTATTTCAATCAAATATTAATAATTAAAAGTAATTTTTTAAACAATATTCATTAATCTCTGAAACCTGTCTAATCACACTAGAAAATGTCATGTAATTGTAATCATAAGAATATTGCAGATAAAAACTTCATATAGAGAGAATACGAATCAAATAGTTACAAGCTAATTTTAGGGTACTAGGTCTATAACTTTAGCAAAATAAAATGAAAGGAAAGGAAAGCAGCATACTTTGATACTGTACGTATATGGGTGGATTGGGTGGCCCATTACCACTGAACATGTATGTATGGGTGGGGGGGGGTCAATACCACTGTACCTGTATGTATCGGTGGGTGGGTCAATACCACTATACATGTATGTATAGGTGGGTGGGTCAATACCACTGTACATGTATGTATGTACGGGTGGGTGGGTCAATACCACTGTATGTGTATGTATGGGTGGGTAGGTCAATACCACTGTATGTGTATGTATGGGTGGGTGGGCCAATACCTCTGTACATGTATGTATCGGTCGGTGGGTCATTACCACTATACATGTATGTATAGGTGGGTGGGTCAATACCACTGTACATGTATGTATGTACGGGTGGGTGGGTCAATACCACTGTACAAGTATGTATGGGTGGGTAGATCAATACCACTGTATGTGTATGGGTGGTAGAGTGGGGCAATTCCACTGTACATGTATGGATGAGAGGGTGGGTTAAGTACCGCTGTATGTGTAAGTATAAAAGAAAATTAAACTGTAGATAGAAATATACTGTCATCACAAAAACAGAACTGGTTATTGAAATATTTTGTGACCACTGGTCACTTTCTCAATCACTTAATTGCAAACTTAAGTTGTTTAGTGACTTGAGTAACGGGCCTGTGGCCCTGAAATATTTTTCTAACCATTTGTGTTTTTGTGATGTGAATTGTATACAACTGCAGTTTACCAGGTATGCTGCTTTCATTTTTTTACTGCAATCAAACAGTTACAAATTTTGAGGAAATTAAAACTTAGTGTGCTCATATAAAAATAATTGCCACTATAAAGTCTTCGGACTAAAAACTGAACTAAGTAAATAAATTTACTTAGTGCAAAAACATTTATACAAATCTGTGATAAATTTGAATAAGACATAAGACATAAGATATTTATTGTCATCACACATTTACAAAAAACGTATTGACATTGTCACAAGTTATGACTATTTACTATGCTAAATTAATAAAACTAATACAATATGCCTGTATCGTATCCTATATTATGATAAATTATATATTGTAAACTACATCTCAAAATACTTTTTAAAATCAATTTGGAAAAAATTGTTTACATCATAAAGACATTCTTGAACTAAAATCTTTCTAATTTTATTTTTAAACTGGGAATTGTGCAATTCTCTAACATATGCCGGTAGATAGTTAAGTAATTTTGTCGACATAAAGTACCAATTTTTCTGAGATGTGGTGCGTTTATACTTCATTGTTCGAATGTTACTTTTATGTCTCGTTGCATGCTCATGATAAATGGTATTTTTTGAGAACAATTGTTGATTGTTTTTTACAAATAACAATGAATGAAATATGTATAGAGAGGGTAGCGTTAATACTTCCAATCTGATAAAAAGGGGCCGACAATGACTTTTGCTGCTAGCATTGCAGATAATCCGTATTGCCCTTTTTTGCAAAATAAAAAGTTTCATGGAATGTTGGCTATTACCCCACAATTGCACCCCATAACACAAGTGTGAGTGAACTTGAGCATAATATACTTGCAATAAACACACCACATCTATAGATGTACTTAGTCTACGCAACATATATAAGCCCTTTGACAACCTCCTTGATACATGTTCGGTGTGAGTTTTCCACGACAAGTTTGGTTCCAGCCAGATACCTAAAAATTTAAGAGATAATTCTTTTTCGGTTTGTAAGCTTACTTTTGGGCTGCTGTAAAAAAAATGTATCTCTTGAGTTTTATTGACATTCAAAACTAAGTTGTTGGCAGAGCACCAGTCTCCTAAAATTGAGGATCTATTTTTAAGTTGATCGTGAACACCTATCAATGTATTACTTGAGACTTTCAGCCCAAAATCATCTGCAAAAAGATACCCATTATTGCTCATATTATCAATATTGGCTGGCAAATCATTTATATATATATATTGAAGAGAAGAGGTCCCAAAACTGAACCTTGTGGAACTCCACATCGGCTCACTCTCTCCCCAGAAAACAAAGTACCCAAACAAACATATTGAGATCGACAGGACAAGTAAGATTCAATCAATTTTACTGAAGGGCTGTCAACACCATAAAAACGAAGCTTCTGACACAGTAAATCATGATCCACCGTGTCAAAAGCTCTTGTCATATCATAAGATCTAAAACAAACAGATAGCCCTTTTTCAAGATCATTTACTACACCATCTACTAGGTTACTTATTGCATTAACAGTGCTTTGATTGGGTCTAAAACCAAACTGTTTTTCTGTAAAAAGGAAATTGTCCTCAAAGTAATTAGAGAATTGCATAATAATTAATGATTCAAACATCTTGGATATTACTGGAACAATTGAAATAGGGCGATAGTTATGTATTTCATTTTTATCATTCGTTTTAGGAATTGGAATTACTTTAACTTTCTGGAGATCTCTTGGATATACACTATTATCTATGCACTGATTGAATACATATGATAACACTTCACTTATAAAAGGGGCTGACAATTTCAAAATTAAAGAATTTACACCATACATGTCTAGGCAATTACTGTTACTTAACTTATTTATAGCATTAAAGACATCTTCTACTTTAACATGTGAAAATGAGAAACGGGTGGAGATAGTTTTGATGGTTTTCAAATAATGGGAGCTGGGAAATTTACTTTGGGCTATACTATCTTTAACCTCTCAACTGCTGGGTTTTCAGTAGCATGCCAACCCCCTGTGCTGGGTTTTTTACAGATAGAGTAAACCCTGAACCCATGCTTAGATAAACATTTACATCATAAACTTGATCATTATAATCATCATCAGAATGTAAATCACTAAAATCATCGTCAACACACAGTAAATTATCAATTTCCGACTCCGTAACAAGACGCGAATCGCGTGATGTAGACGCCATTACAAAACACTAAACAGCCACTGTCAGTTGCCAGTGCCAAAAGTCAGCTGTATACAACATAATGAACTAATGAACAACTATTCTCTGTTTAGTAAAGAGCTTGCTAGTAGTTCAACAAAATATCCATAGATGTCGTGGGCATGTTGAAGTGGAGAAATAATCAATACCGACTTGATACGTGTACAGCACACTGAACCGTTCGGCAGAACGACTTCAGTCGTGCGTAGCACAGCGGGACAGACGGCGGCGCACGACTTAACTCGTTTACAGCAGTTGAGAGGTTAAGCTGTTCCACATGACTAATAAAAAAATCATTAAAACCATCAGGTTTAATTCCACATGCGGTAGAATTGCTTTTAGAGTTGTAGTTTGTTAGATTATTAACTACTTCCCACATTTTTTGGCTTTATTATGAGACTGGTTGATAACTTTAGAATAGTAACTTTGTTTTGCCTGAATTATTGATTTTTTATAATGATTTTTACATTGCTTGTAACTATTAGTAAGATAATCACACTTATATACTTTAGATAAATTATAAAGCTGATCACACTTTTGCTTAAGTTTAAACAGATCGTGGGTATACCATTTATTATCAGTATTTTTAATTTTCGAAACTTGAGAAGAAAGAGGAAATGCTATGTTAACTGCCCACATGAATAGTCTATTAAATATTGTAAACTTTTCATCTACATCTCCTGGAGAGTAAACATCAAACCATGTTATTGATTTTAAAGCATTTACAAAAACCTTTATATTATAGTCGTTCATAGATCTAACAAATCTCTTCTCTAGGGTTTTACGTGGAGTTGCAGGAGTGATTTTTACCTTTAAAATGGCTTTGCAAATAACAGCATTATGATCTGATAAAACTGTGTGAACAACAGAAGACACCCACCGACTACGATGAATGTCTGTTACAATGTTGTCAACACAGTTCCCAGAACCTATCTGTGGACCCGGTCTAGTTATATCACTTACTGTAATACTCAAGCCAAAAGCATGTAACATGTTAAGTAACTCTCGCTCAAACCTGCCTCCTTTTCCAAACTTAACATTGAAATCAGCACAAATCATAATACTATTCTTAGACTTCGTAGCAAGCAATAATACATTATAGAAACAGTGTAAAAAATTTTCAAAAAAGTCAACATTATCATTATAAGGCCTATAAATAGTTACAATAATCACATTTTCCTCAATGAGTTAGGTGCAATTTATGTTAATTTATCCAAACTAGTTAATTTTGATAATTAACTTAGTAATTAGGTTAAAAATAGAGGCATAACAAAATCATTGGGTAGTTTAATACATCACTAATTCATAATAAAACAAACAAAATTTAAATATTAAAAGAAACCTTTCTTCAAAGCCAACAAAACTGTTCATCCCTGAACTTTTCATCCCTGAATTTCACCTGGCAATCCTCTTCTGAACGCATAATCTTCCTTGATGTTGAAGTTGGATTGGAGGACGGTGTCCTCCAATCTGATATTCACATCAAACCGTCCAATAAACAACAATACCATCATTATACCGGCTGTCACCCCAATAACACTAAACGCTCCCTACCCTATAGCCTAGCCAAACATAATTTCCTCTCCTAGAAACCTAAATAAATACAATAACCAACTTGTCAGTGCATTCCAAAAGAGAGGTTACCCAACCAACTTTATTAAAAACCAAATCCGTTTAGCCCAGTCCCAAAACCAACCCCAAACCAAAAGTAGTTCCCAATGCTTACCCCTTGTCACTAATTACTACCATGGCCTACAGAAACTCAACCAAATCCTGAAAGATGGCTTCAACATCTTAAAAACTTCCCCCCACACCAAAGATCTCCTTGAAAAACCTCCTACTGTGACTTTCAGACAAATCAAAAACCTCCGCCAAATCCTGGTCCATCCTAAGTTCTGATTCCAACATCCTGACCTGTTCTAAAGACCAGCAACCAGCCGGTTCTTTGTAACAAGAAATCTTGCAAAACCTGCCCTATTCATCTCCCAGCCACATCTTTAACCAGCTCCACTACCTCCTTAACCTACAAGATACCTGGAAACCACTCCTGTGATTCCACCAATCTAATTTATCAACTCCAGTGCCAGCATTGTCCTGCCCAATATATCGGCCTTACCAGTGAAACGCTTCGAAAATGCATGAATGGCCATAGACATGATTGCAAAGTCCAAAATCTTGAAAAACCTGTATCTTCCCATACTCTTCTCCATAGCCGAAATTTTGATAAGTATTACGCCACTAAAGTAATCAGAAACCTTCCTTCCCATGCCAATAGTTCTCACCTCCGAAGGATGGAACTAGCACACCAACGGATAACAAAATCCCGTGACCCACCTAATCTGAACATAAGATAGACCTCTTCCTCTCAACCCCTTCCCCATCAGCAAACTTCATATATATACCAACTGAAAAAAACTGGATCAATACCTGAGTGTTGCTCTATGGATGTACAACCCCCACCACTGCCACCTACCCAGCAATAGTGAAAGCCTTGTCAGTCTCTCTCTCTTTACTCACCGGAAGAAAGTGCCAGTGGGACAGAAAATTCGTGTGATTTTGTGTTTCTTTTGTGTATGTTACTACTACTCTGGTGTTAGTGAACTTGTCTTCTAAGGCAAGTTTGCTGATGTCATATCTCTCCAATATACTAATTCCTGGCTTAGTGCCCTTACACCTAACCTAAAATATTAAAAGAAAAAGTTATCTTCTAGGAAGTTTTATGGTGGTTAAAAGCCCTTTTCATTTACATTAACAATACTTATTGGTAATTTGTTGTTCTTTTTGACTCCCAAAAAAATGGCTCTTTTCTGATAGAATGGTGGTATGGGATTGAATTTAAAATTGTACCCTAGTCTCATGTAAACGATTAATTTTTAAACTGTCAAATAAATAAATATTGGTTGATGTTTACTAATTTCAAAAATATAGACATGGTAAATGTAAAATTTTTTATTTGTTAAACAAAGGTTTACATCCTTTAATGTTAAGTTAAACCGTTTTAAATTGTACAATAATAATTGTTATTCTGTTAATTAATATACTTAATTCTAACGCTTTTATACTGATAAAACTTACATACTGTTGATGAAAAAGTCTCATTGTGATTTTTCAACATATATTTACTTCAGTCTTTATTTTAAAATGTTATGAAACTTGGAAATAAGCAAACTTCTATGTCAGTGATTGAATTAGTGACCCCAGTCAAGCTTTATAAAGTGATAATATGATGACAAGTAAATCATATTTGTGCTTGTGAAAATAGTAATCACTAAAAATTGTGAGCTCTTAAAGAATTTCTATTTTTACCACTCGATTTCAAAGTCCTGTTTAGTCTTACTAGATTTATTAACAATTAGTATGATCTACTTAAGTAGAATCGTCACTTCGCAAGCAGTATCAGTTTTTTATATTGTGTTCTCCTTCAGTGTAGTATTGTGGGTCTCTGAAAGGTTAAATTACTGATGGTAAGTGCTTGCTATTTGCTGTGATAGATTATTTTTGCTATCTTTTTATTTCATCTTGAGACATAATTTAAAGATAATTTTAGTTTTTTATTATTTGATTTTTCACAAATTCAGAAAACGTCCTTTAACTGGTACTTGCTAAACTATTCACCAAATTTATTACAATTTATAATTAAATGCTTTGTTTAAAAAAAATTTTTAAATTATAAAAGGAGTAACACTGCAGGCCCAATACCAGTTGTACCTTAAGATAGCTTCTTAAAAGTTGAAATTTATATAATTTCTTAAAAGTTGAAATTTATATAATACTAATAAAATACACAAAAAGTATTAAAAATTAGTATAAAATATTATTTTTATTTATTACACACTTTTTTGAATGCTACAATTTTACCTACAAAATTTTATTAAAGTTAACTTTTAACTTCAATAAATGGATACAAATCGCGAGGAAAATCATTTGTTATTAAATTATATAACAATAAATATAATTAATACATTATATTTATACATAATGTATAAATACTACCTAATATCGATACATATTTATAGTGGTTGCTTGATTTAATACAATTAACCCTATCAAAATTGTTGCAGTGATCATTATAATCAAAGTTATTATTGCTCACTCATTTGTAATGTTCAGACTTGATTGAACTAAAAAATGTTCAATTCTCATGTTTTATTTTCACCCATCTTTAAAATAATACTAAAAAACCCCCCTATAAGTATTGAAAAAGTCAAAATAATTAACTTTTTGGTTCTTGTATGTAATTTGTTAATAGACGTTTTCCTGAATACAATTTGTGAAGTAGCTGTTATTAGTTGTTAGCCTGTGTGTAAGTGGTGTTGTCGTGTGTTGTGCTAGTGTGTACTTGCAAACGCATGCTCCCAAAGCACGGATGGCTTATTCCTCGTACAACCCTGTTTCCCGACAAGACTCGGAGCTTCAGAGCCTCAGTTCCGATGCCAGAACAGAATCAGACAACATGTCTCTTACGGATAGTTCTTTGTAAGTAAAATGCTTGATTTTCATTATATTTCTTCACAAAAATGACACATTGTTGCGCTTTTTAAACTAAGTATAGTTTCATAATCAATAACATCTTTATTATGCACAACATTCAATTTATTATATTTAGTAAAGTGAATATAATAAATTGAAGTGATCATACATATTTGCCGTACTTTGCAAATATGTATGATCATTGAATTTTTATTACAGTTAAATTATTTTTTATTTTTACCAAAGAAACATATGAACTGTTTGTTTTTATGAAATATGTGGCCATTCGTTAATAGGCCTATTGTTAAGTTAAAATTGATAGTCTTATTATGGTATTCCCTTATATGCATCTCTGTGTAATAATTTGTAATCAAAGTAATTTGATTTAAATCAGATATGTATCAATATCAAATAAGTTTAAAAACAGATTGTTAACTTTCTAATAATGCCAGGGAAAATACCAAGTTATACATATTTCTGTGTTGTTAATGATTGGTTCATCAACAACTGTATAACATTATGATTGGTTCATTTTTTGAGCATTTAAATATTCTCTACAAAACCAGTACAGTGGCATGTATCTACTACTGCAGTGGACTTGTGACTATCCGGATCAATATGGCAGCAAACTTATCCAGACAGCATAAAATCTGTATACGCTGTAGTTCAAGCTACATGACCAGTACAGTGGCATGTATCTACTACTACAGTGGACTTTATCCAGATTAATATGGCAGCAAACTTATCCAGATAGCATAAAATCTGTATAGGCCATAGTACAAGCTACATAACCAGTACAGTGGCATGTATCTACTACTTCAGTGGACTTGTGACTATCCGGATCAATATGGCAGCAAACTTATCCAGATAGCATAAAATCTGTATACACTGTAGTTCAAGGTTTTTCAACATCAACAATACTTAAATGTTGTCTATTAGATTAGACAATGTCTGTACTTTTTTTAATTAACTTACAAATAGAACTGTTTTATATCAACTCATCAAATGAAGACAAAATGTAGGCTTTGACATTTTAACTATACTGCTAACAAAACACAGGATAAAAAAAACTTTTTCTGCCATTGTCAAAACAATATAACAACACATATATGTACACAAAATATAAACAACACAATAAACTAAAAAGAATACAAGCATGAAGGAATAGAAGAATTAAAGATGCAAAACAGATACACTTCATTATTGAGCTGGGTCACTAAGTACTAGTGTCAAGGTTAATACTACACATACCGTCGCGTAGGAAATGTGGTGCCTAGTGCAACATTCTTAAAATACGAAAGGTGAAAATATAAAGTTAAGCACAATAAAGGGGTCGGAAACTGAATGTGCCTTCATTTGCTGCTCTTGTTTACCACTACACTCTTATGCATATAGGGGTGCAAAATTTGAGGCACTTTTATTGATGACCTGATTTTACTGCAAAAGAAATAAGCTTCTTTTATTTTTAATCTGATTTAGGTAGGACAGATTCCGTATTGTCGCAATCTGAATAGTTGCAAGGCCACTGTATTTACCACAGAGCCATCTACCCAAACATAGAGAACTGAAGTTGTTGTCAGATGTCCGAAAAATGGTTGCCATTGACGTGGACATTACTAGAGAAGTCTAGGATGTCCATGTTGGATGGTAGTCAAGGTTCAGATGTTGTGTAGGGAAAAGAATTGAGTGTCAGACTGAAGTAGTAGTAGCTGAAAATCAGACCAAAACTACATGGTTCGGATTCCATGTAAAGCTCTAGGCCCGTAGTTGCACTGGCTATTGGGCTATTAATAAATAGTCCTTTCTGAGCTAAATTGAACTCGGACAGTAACAATGACTACTCTCGTTCATCTACACTCAACACATGCATTCAAAATCCATATTCGCCCATATCTTGACGATCGGCGTCTTAAAATAAATAAATAAGTCTTAAGAATAAATAAATAAATATAATTTAATAATCTAATTAGGTTTAGTTAAGTGACGATAAAGTGTTGAACATGTCTTTCTGTAACTATCTTGATCTCTTGCCATTACAAATTATAGGCGACCTTCGGTTTCAATATTAAATATCTTTCAACAACCTTAGACAGTTATTGGTTTAATTTATAACTGCTTATGCAGGATTTATTATCTACATGATATATTACAATTGATTTTTAAGTTTTTTTTATGCATACATTTTTTTTTATACACATTCGTGTCTCATATAATATGCCATATTTAATTTGGGATCTTTTCCGTTATACATATACCACTATTTAAATATATTGAATAATACATTTTAACCATTGTTTGGTATAAATAACGGAACACGGTATTCAATTTATTGATTTAAAACATGTTTTCCTCATTTTCAACCTTTAGAACCGGCTTTCTTATCTGTAAAGCGGTTTTCTTATCTGTAATCTGGCAGTCGTCAGTTTGTTTGCGAGACATAATGAACTTTCTTCGATTGGCCGATCTTTACAAAACTGAAGAAGATGCGATACATTTTTTCCAAGGTAAATCTGTTGTGCATAATCCTCGGAAATGTGTGCGTGGACTGATGGAAAAATGGTCCTTAATGTGAATTCGTGTAAATGGGTATGTTCTAAACGTGAGTGCCGTGAGTACAAATCTATTCGAGTTGACACTTATTTAACAGGTTCGAAACTGCCATTTCGAAAGGTGTTACTTTTTATCTATTGTTGGTCCAGGAAATTAACAACAATTGAATTTTGTGAGCACGAACTAGAAATCAATCATAACACAACTGTAGATTGGTGTAACTATATGCATGAAGTATGTGCCGACAATTTGTTACGCAACCCTATTCAAATTGGAGGACCTAACACAACTGTGGAAATTGATGAAAGTTTATTTTCGCGTCGTAAAAATAATGTTGGTCGTGTACTTCCACAACAATGGGTATTTGGAGGAGTTTGTCGTGAAAGTCGTGAGTGTTTTTTAGTTGCCGTTCCTGAACGTTCCGCTGCTCAACTGTTGCCCATAATTAAGGAATACATTAGGCCGGGGACAACAATTATATCTGACGAGTGGCGAGCCTATAATAGCAATTTCAGGTTAGGCTATGAACATTATACGGTGAACCATACGTATAATTTTGTTGATCCCGAAAGTGGTGCTCACACACAAATAATTGAGAGTACTTGGCGTCTGGCTAAACAACGAAATAAAAACCAGTGCGGGACCAGACGCACGTTGTTAGATTCTTACCTGTGCGAGTTCATGTGGCGGCGGCGACACCCAGGAAAGGACTTGTTTGAGGAAATACTGCGTAATATCGCCGAGTATTGGCCACCTTCATCAACATAATAAGGTAACTTACTTATATAAATATAATACTTATAATGAAAAAGCATATAATTCGACATTAAATAGTGGTATAAATATAACGGAAAAGATCCTTAATTTGTTTTTAATGCAACTTAAGAGTTTAAATTGTATTTATATTTTTAATGTTTGTATAGGTTTTGAACCCATTTAAATTCTTTATTAATGTATAATATTTGGCTATTGAATCTTCCCAAAAAGAAAATGGTTTTATTTTAAAATTAGCTATAGATAATCTGTTTATTTGATTTGAAATCGGAATAGTAGTAGCTTGATGAAACAATAAGAATGATATTTCAATGTCAACTAGTATGCTAGTTCATAGTTTTGTAGTTCCAATCATAAGAATTCCATAAACACTACATACATGACACTGTTTTTATTAGCAATAATCATAGCTAGGAGCATATTTTAATCAGTGACTATTGTGTTCAGAGACGGCATGTCTAGTAGTGGCCATCATCGGTTCTCCCGTAAGCAGTACCAGCGACATTATCGTCAGGTGAGAGAAGCGGCTAGCCTCAATCGCGACCTCTACATGCACCAAACGGTCATCCCACGTACACAAAGGATACAAAAAGAACAGGTGAGCTGCACAGGCCAACCAAGGTCTTATAACATTTTTGATGATAGTCAAGTAAGTATCCATCCACTGTCTAGCTCTTTGGATTGGTTCACCTAAAATAAAAAAAAAAAAATAAAACAGGTAAGTCTGACATTTTCCCCCTTTCATGGCTTCTTTGTCATAGAAATAAATAAATAGTAGCACAGACAATTGATTAAGGCTATTCAACAAGATTTCCACACTGTTACTTCTATTTCCTTAGGATAACCCAGTTTGCTATAAGCAATTTGAGATTAGTGTAGATGAGCGAATGTAGTCATTGTTACAAACTAAGGCAGAATGTTCCCTAGAGAGTGTCATTATTTATTTATTTTTTTTTTTTTTAGAAAAAGAAGTAAATAAAACTGAAAAAATCGCTAGGCTTTTCTAAACTAACCACTAATATTCTGAAGCCATTTGGAAGCTTAAGAGGGCTCCGGAGTCAGATTGAAAATCGCATTTTAGTTTGGCGAACGACCACGGGGAGCGGTGTTTAGTGCAGTACGTTGTCTGTGTTGGTAGTTGGTGTTTTAGGTCCTAGGAGCGCTCTGTGGCTGTGTCGTCAAGGCATTTATTGCTCGGCCGTTCGCCCCTCGCACCATCACTTCACTTTCTTTCTAAATTTTTATAGAACAACAGAAGGGAAGGGACGAGTGACTGACACCGCCAGCCAACAGGGTTTTCTAGGGCCTTCCGTGGTCCGCTTGGCCTCATTCCTTACGGTAGTACAAATAAATGAGGCAGAGTTGCATCTAGTTTCTTGTTATTGAAACTAATAAAACAGAGTTTATACTACTTACCTAATACCTTTATTTCTGTTATATTGAATTTAATAAACACAGCACTTTATGAAACTGGTATGAAAACCTGTTTGTTAGAATTAAATGTCACAAAATTAGAATTTGTGATATTTAAAATATTTACAAGTAACTGACGAAAACGAATGAAACCAATTTATGAAAGTGAATGACTAAATGTAAAATTAACAGAAAATGAGATAAAAATAATGTAATTGCAAATTTCAAGTAGGTACACATGTGAAGTAAACTAAATTAATTAGAGTATCTGATAATTTAAATATAATAGTATGATGACAAAAATGGCGTGACAAAAATATTGATTAAGTAGCTCAATATCATCAAACCATTTTTCAATTACAACTGAAAATTGATAATAGAGTCCTTATTGCTTATTAGTCATTGTATGAATGACACAAATTAGTGCAATTAAATCTTAACAAGCTTTACTTTTTATATTTTTAGTGGACTCAGGTTTTTAAAATATTAAACAGGTTTTTTGTATTTTAATAATTTAATAACACAAATAATATTAACAATATTGTCTTTACAAAAATACAAACATCAAACTGTAATCAATCTAACTTCTACAAAGCTTAAGTAAAAAGGATATTGTAATTAATTATTAACCCGCGTATAGTAATAGCATACATTCATTTAGTACTACCTGAAACTAAATTTTCACACATATTCAAATTCCCATAAAAAATTAAGTTAACATTTTAAAATAATAACTCTTAATAACGTACAAAAGTTTATATTTCTATAATTTTAAAAATAAAAGTGTAAATGTTGTATCAGCATATAATAATGTTTAATAATTTAATCAATATGCACTGTAATTGCTATTACGTTATTAAATATATAAAATGATATAAGTATTTTTGTAAATGACGAACAAAAATTAAATAATACTGATTTGCACCCTAACTTCGAAATGATCATTATATACATTCCTATGTGTATGTGTTATCAGTAAACGCTTATTTTCTTTACTTTTCACGAGAAAACAAGATTACCGTGTTTCATGAAACTTTTTATTATTTTATTTGTGCACCTGACTATTTTCAAAAACTCATATAACGGTATTTTATTCGGTTTTTAATTTATAATTACTTTTATCCCACATTGTACTCAGCTATTATATTTTTTCTTTTTTGAACGAGTATAAACGATAGATGCGTTACATTGCCAACTTCCAAAGGAATACTCGATAGAAAACAACACAGCTCTCACGTTATTTCACCGCTTCACAACTACAAACAAGCGGCAAGTAGCCTACATCGCGCAAGTGTTTAGGCTATACGTTATACGCAATAATTAAAAACCCAATGTATCATATTTCGTTTGTATCATTCTACAATACAGTAATGTGTAGTTATATTATCGTATGTACTTATTTGTAATTAATTTGTTGTCTATATCCAACGAATGAACTCCCACTACCGTTGGAATATCGAACTAACTCTGCTTGGAAGATGAAAAGGTTGCTGTCCTGTTGGGTTGATACGTAGTTTGTTTATCCTTTGAGTCAAGGTCACTGACTGCCTGAGTCCTAGCTGTTGAGTGGTAGGCCTACGGTTAGTTGTAGTTCTGTCGGTGTTGTAGACCTTCCCAACCCTGAATACTCTCACTCGTGCAATGACTATGAGTTGCTACTTGAATGTTTCATCGTTAATAATTAATCATTTTCATATTGAAATAATTTGATAGTGGATAAAACCTTCTTACAAAACTATAGGAAAATTACTCCAAATAACACCATACTTTGGTTATGAAACCTGACTGTACTACTAAACATGTACTTTATAAATGAACGGAACTAGTTTAAAATTACTTCTTTACTACATTAAACAATATCATCCATTCCTTAGCTATTATCACACTACAAATACACCAAAAGGTATAGCATTACACGAACATTTACTATTACAATACTAATGACTAAACAAATTCTTATGTATTAACAATTCTAAGAAACTAAATACAACTTATTTCATGACGTATTACAAAACTAAGTTTAAAATAATAATATAAATAACCCAGTAAAATAGTTATACCGGAATAGTAGACAACAGTACAGATAAAACTGACATAACTTATTTTTCTAACTTGTACAGTTACGATTTCCTGTTTTCAGACATGGAACACCTAACTAAATACAATAAAAATAAAAGCATTATATAATCAACATACTCGAGCTCTAGCAAATGTAAACTGTACATTCAAGGAGAATATAACTAAATATTGAACACCTAACTAAATAAACAAAAAATAAATAGTTTATATCTACAACATAAAATACAAATGCATTGAAAATTGTCCTAAAAACAAAGTAAATAATAATACTATACAATAAATTTAGATTATGGATTTAGAATGTGGATAAAATCTTAACCTAATTCAATGTTAAAATAAATAAATCTATATGCTAGCCTATTATAATGCACCAAGATACAAGAAGCCTAGTAAGGCATTCATGTGTTTGCCTAGTAAGGTCTTCATATGTTTGCGTAGTAGGGCCTTCATGTGATTGCCTAGTAAGGTCTCATGGGTTTGCCTAGTAAGGTCTTCATGTATTTGCCTAGTATGGTCTTCATGGGTTTGCCTAGTAAGGTCTTCATGTGTTATCAAGTAATGTCTTATTTACGTCTTATGGCTTGTCTGCTATAATTTATCAATCTGACGATTTCCGTATTTTGTAACGCGTTTTCCTGTTTTTCAGAGCGCGGTGTTTGAGCACACTGTACATGGTTTAACTTTTATTTTCTGTGATCACTCGGCAACTCATAAAAAATCAAAAATCTAGAGAAAACCATTTTCTTTGGCGATTGATATAATTAAAATCGTGATATCTTGATTATAAACATGTTTTATAAGAAAAAGGTCAGTAAGAGACTCGTAATAAATCTTTATTGGTTGCAGGGACAGTAACTACAAGTTTCGTAGTCTAAACTGTTTCAATACACAATCGAACCTCGCTCACGATGAGTTGGTCAAGACTAGTAACACTTGTGACTGGAATCTTTAGGATGCCGCCGCGCTACCCTCTTTGCTTTGTTTTGTACATCCGGCATGGGTTGTAAATCTGTGAAAGTCTGTCGCCATATGTTGATGCGATGCCAGGGTTCACACAGCTTATGTTATACAACGGTACATATACACCTCCAGATACAAATTCTCATACTCCTTTACATGTAACATTATTATTAATTTTAACTTCCCTAGCACCACAGACATTTTAGCCTAATTATTAATTTCAAATGTTAATAATTTGAAAATAAGTTTGTCAAATCCAATTGTAACATATATTAACACAAAGAATTATTATATAGTAATCCGCCAGCCTCGTTCATTACAGGTAGAAAATTAAGTAAATAACTTCTTGCAATGTTTTATTTTTACTTTAATGTTTTTTAAAAACTAATATTGTAATAATATATAATAATAATGATCTTGCTACTTTCAACATTAAAAAACTATATGTTTCAAATGTATAATTATTAAATTTATATTACTGAATAAAAAAAATGCACATAAGGGAATATTTTTACTATAGAGAACTAAATCTTTACTATATGTGTATCTTTACTAGATTTAAACACAATTAATTATTATGTTCATGTAAAAATGTATTCACGTAAGATAGAAATCAAGCATTATGTTTTAAAATATATCAATGACAGTCTGACTCCTCGCGTGGAATAGACAGGACTGCAGAGTGCAGACTACAAACGGAGGTGCAGCGCTCTGTGAGGACATCTCTGAACTTCTACCACCCGATGAGTAACGTCTACATGCAAACATTTTTTAGAATTGCCAAAAATAACGACTAACAAATTATTATTTTTGTAAAATCGAAGTCTCCCCGTACTAAAAATAATAAGGATTCTAAGGATGCAAAAATGATATTTTTATCACAGTAAATAACGTTTTAACTAGTCATTTCAAATTAGTCAATTATACGTAGGTTTAAATGGGAAAAACGTTCTCTTAAAAGTCAATTTGTAACAAATATAAATTATTATTGTTTAAATTATTTACCTCTAATAATAGTAAATGACTCGTAGATTCAGGCTACTTCTTCATTTTTCTCAAAAAACCGTCGGTTAGGCGGTAATTAAGAAACTAAATATTTCTCCCATGTTAAACGGGCTGGAGTCAGAGCGCGGCGGCCGGCTTCTATCCGGCCCCCTCTTAAGTGATCTAGTGTATATAAAAAATAAGCATTTCATTTGGATTATTTTTCCGGAAGTTAGAACATATAAAAATATAATAATTTTTCGCAAACATTAAAATTAAAAAATTGCTGTGAAAAAATCATTCGATTGGCTTCCAATTTTGTGTGGTTTTTTTACACTAATAAGTTTTTTCCCTTGAATATCAAGCTTGTATGTAGAAATAAACAAAAATGGTAATAAAATGTATAAAACCAGTTTATATTCAATTCGTTTTCTTATTAATTAAGAAATAACAGGAACAATGATTATTTTTAGTTTTTTAAGTAATCATATCTTATGTAAAATTTAATTCCAAAACTTTTAGTCTGGAAGTATTCCTTCTATGATAAGAATTTATCATGTTATAGACAAGAAAATTGCAAATACAGATTTTTCAAGGAAAATGTTATATTTCGATTGTTCACGCCTTAAGTTACACTTTTTAGCCAGGCCAACAAGGAACTAGAAATATTGTTATTTTAGTCGTCTTAGACATATTTCTGCAAAATTCTATCTGTCCTCTCAAAATTTCAATTCCAAAATAGATCCTGGAAAACTTTATAACTTTTTAGATCCTGCCTGGACTAGAATGGGTCATTTACATGTACGTGTATAGGTGGGAGGGAGAGTCACAATATTAGCGTATGAGTATTCCAACACAAACATAAGCTACGTGTATGGGTAGCTGTAACGTGTATAACTGTGTAGATTAGTTAATAAAAATAACACTGTCGATAGCTGAATTTCTTCCAGGTAACTCCGAAGTAAGCTAGCTTAACAATTATTTCCTCAATAAACCTTAACAAATCGTCCACTACTCGTAATCTCATAGCAATTCTTTTTTCATAATTTTGTTGGTGGTTAATGTTAACCCTTTGCACGCTACATAAGAAATTTGTTATTTCTTTTAAACGTGTCATAAATTAAAAAAAAATATTTTAAAAATGTTTAAAGTTCTATTTAGAATTTTGTTATAAGGCCAACAACTGTTAAGAAAACACAATCCAAACTGGTATTTTTAAATCAATATTTAATATACAGCAATTTGTAAAATTCCCATTGTTGAACAATTATTCTGTTTATTTACTCATAAATCTATAAAAAATTAAATTAGATTAAGCTAAAATATATATGTAATCATAATAATTATTTACAAGTTTACTAATATAGATGACATACAAGCACTTACAAGTATCCCTAGAATGTTTTTTTTTTTGTGTGAAATAACTCAAAACACTCATCCGGGTGGTCCGAGAAATCCCGTAATACGCGCGGCGCAGCAGCACACAATGGCCGCTCGGTTGCCATGGCGACGGTGCGTGAAGGTCACGATGACATAAAACGTTGTCATCCTTTCTGTTGTCTTCAAAATTACCTCAATAACCATTTACGTACACGTTAGTATAGTTTTATCACTTAAATTTAAATATTTATCTCAAAATATTCAAATGCGAGAAATACCGTAATACGCGTTTTACGTAAATATAACGTTGCGAGAAATCCCGTAATACGCGTGGAAAGGGTTAAAATGAGTTAAGGCTTAAATAAATTGTAATAAATTAAATTTGTTAGTATTGTTTGCTACTTAATAATATAAAATTTTAAACATAAAGTAAAATCATCATTTAAGGTAAACCTTTAACCCTTATCATGCTGTAAGCGCATATATGCACATATTTTGACTTTGCTCTAAACGCCATATACACGTAATAATTACAAAAATAATATTTTCGTAATAATGTTTCTAATTTAATCCGGTAGTGCATTTGAGTTATGGGCGGTGACTCATGAGATACACGTTGTGCGACTCACGACCTTTTGTTGGCCTGTCAATCACTACGAGACTGGTTTTTGTCTGGCAGTGTACATTTTCGCTGCGCTGCCCAACGCCACAAACACATATACGCGCATCTACTGTCGAGCCGAGCGGTTGTCATTGTCCACCGCCTCATCTCTTGAAACTGTGCATTTAGTTGTTTTTATCATTACTTTAGTTTAATATATGTTAGTAACTTATAGTTTTAAGTGTCAATATGAATAATCCGGTCGATTTGGATTTTGTGGAAGGTACTAAATATATCGTATTCAAGTGCTATATGTATTTACTTATTTTTGTTATATGTGTTATGTGCAGGCCTTGTCTTTAACAGTAAATATACTCAATTATACATATTTTATTAATAGTAATAATATTTTGTATTGATTCATACTAAATATGTGATCTATGCCTGAGGCTTACTTTCAAATAAAAGTTTGCTTATTTACACATTCATATATAAGAAAAAAAGGTAAAGTAAGCTAGTAAAAGTTTCAAAATGATATCATATCTCTATTTTCCTGTAAGGAACAATAATAAAAAATGAGCAACTAAAAAATATAATTTTGATTTTTTTACAATAAATTAGCGTTTAATGGGAAATAGGCATTGTATAAATGGCGCTTTAAGGGTTAAAAAGAGGAACAATTCTGAATTTGCTGTATTGGTTTTAAGCTCAAGTTGCTACAAAAGCTGATGTTACTTTGACAAACTCCATGTTTGCTATTGGGGATTAGTTGTTATCAGGTTGTCATGATAGATACCTCTTATCAGTAGCTTCTGTCCTCTTCTTCAATACGTTTTTATCACATGCTCCTGAATTGATCCTTTCAGTATATAGTTGTAACCACCGAGTGGAACCAACAACCAGATCTCACTTATTTAGTATAAAACCATGGGGCAATTTAATATTAAATTGACAAAAACATTATTATTTACTTAGTTTGGATAGACCATAAACGTATTATTTATTTTTTTTAATATGCATTGTAAACACAAAACTGAAATATGAATATAATTGTGTAGGTGCATCCGATGAAACCAGACCAGTTTGCTGCCATCTTGATAGAAAAGCTGGAGGGTGTGAAAAGAAATCAGGACGCTCAGGAAAAACTTGATAGGAAACTGTCAGAGGTTGGTGGTGAATTTTATTAATTGAGATTAGTTAGTCGTAGAAGATACTTAATTAATCTAGTTGTGGTATGTTGGCATAATTTAGAGTTCTTAAAAAGTTTTTAGGAACAAAACTGTTATATCACATTCCCAGAAGCTTTTTGCTTGAACAAAATGTTGAGAAATTTAGGAAAAACTTGAAAGGAGTCTTTCTCTTTGATTTTGATAACTTTTTACTCCTTGGAAGAGTTTTAGGAAGCAGGTTTAGAATATAAAATCACTTTATGGTTTTATTAGTTATCAGTTGATTTAGTTTATTAAGTCAAACATATGGACATATGGACTTGCTGTCTGGGGTGAAGCCTCAGCAAGGAACATTCAACGGACACTTGTCATACAATGGAAGGCAATGCGAATCCTGGCCGGACTCCAACGACTTGACACCTGCAGGCAAGCCTTTAAGACTCTGAAGATCTTGACAATTGCTGGACTACATACAAGAAGTGGTGATGCATGCTGATGGGCAGGACTTGCTGAGAGGTCATGTCTACATACGTACAACACACGTAATGCTAACCTCAACAGTATTCCAGTACATCGCCTTGCTCAGTATGAAAAGAAACCAACATACCAGGGGGTTAAATTCTTTAACCATCTACCAGGGGATATAAGAACATGTAGAGGAGGCAAGTTGAAGACAAAACTTCACAACTGGCTGACTGATCAACCATTCTACTCTACCAACGAGTTTCTACAATGTAACTTTGACTAGCCATGAGAACTATATTACCATGTGCATATTCAACCATTACTGCATTATAAACCTATATTTGTACAATTGACACCATTTCTGTTGTTGACGAACATGACAATAAAGAATGTTTTGATTTTATTTGATTAAATAGTTTTCCTATAAACACTTTGATTTATCCCAAATTTGGTTGTTCTTTATGTATTCTTAATCTAAATCTTCTTTTTAAGTTTTAGGATAATTTATTTTTCTATGCTAAAATAATATTTTATTGTATTATTGTTAGCACCATGTAACAAGGCCATCTATTTAGGATGGATTTTTTTTAACATAAGCAATATTTTTTTAAAAATATTTTTTTAAGCAATATTGAATTATTTATTAATCGAAAATAAAATAAGGTTTAAATGAATGTAATGTTTCATACAATTAATTAATATTCTTTTTATTACAAGTGGCGGTTCAAATATTTATCACTTACAATACTTTTTGTGCAAATAATAATTATATTTTAATTATAACATTTCTGATGCTATTCAATTAATCATATGCATATGTACATTATTACTGAATAAAGGATGTTTTAAATTTGTGAGTGTACCTTGATTTAACAGCTATTAAGATTAGAGGTGTGTGATACATCGGAAAATCTATTCATGACTAGTCAAAATGTCGATGCATCGAAAACAATGCAATGCATCGGTAGTGCCACGATGCATAAACAATATCGATGTCTCAGATTCATTCTGATGCACCAAAATGACAAATTATTAGAGAAAAATTCTCTTTTCATCTATAATATTTATTGGTGCGTCTTATAGAACTACTACTTTCATGTTTTAAATAAAATATATTACAATAAAATAGTTGTAACATGATTATTACTCGAGTTTGTTTTCGTTCCGAGTGGACAGGGATGAGCGCGACCTAACACAAACCTGATTATATCGCAATAACGAACACAGAGTTCAACCGGGAGATAACTCGTACTGATATGAACATGAAAGTCCGTCAAGCAATGCATATGGTTATCGTAGTTTAAGTGTGTGCAGCATACCACGAATCGTAGAACATTCTTATCCAGTTAGTCATATCTATTTCAGTTAGTCAGCAATTATTTTGCGATCCGTATTTAATAGCAAATAATACAAATTGTTGCGTAGATAGTTGCAGTGGTGAAATAATGGAATGTCTTCAACTGTGTTTTCAAATATTGCTGATAACAGTCCGAATATTGCTGATAACAGCCGAATATTGCATATAACATCAATCAAGTCGGTATCGTGACTTTTGTTATCACGTCCTGTCTGATAGGGTACCTGGCCTATCCATCCTTTTAACAAAACATTTCCCAATCAAAACACAGTATTATCTTGTTTCCTTATAAATTCAAACTTGTTGAATTTTTAACAATAATTCACGTTAGTTGATTTCATTTCAGTAAGTCCATTGGCAATGTGTTGTAAAATACTTTACTAAAGATTATTTGCATTTAAAGAAAGTAGAATTGAACGTTAATTATTAATAACAACTCTAAACTCTTAATTAATGTATTTAATAAATTATATTTTATTTCATTTGTTGATATTGTTTTATTAATTTTAATATATTGGCTAAACAATAATGGATTGTTATACTTGAATCAAAATGATGCTTCTACTAAACAAATTCTGTGATACAGTACCTTTGTTTATTTATGCTTGTATGACTTTGCATTAATATTCATTTCAGTCAACTTATTGTAAGTTAAAAAGTAATCAGTTGTATGGCTATCATCATTTTCCAACTATGATAGTGAATAACAATAATTAAGTTGTTTTTCATTATTTTATACATTCTTCTTTTTACTTGTGACATATATTATTTTAATTGTAAAAAATTAAATTTTGACCAGTTATTCTCCCACAACAGCAAAGTACAACTATTGACATTTAAATTTAATGAACCGTCAACTTTCTTTATTTTTATCTTTTCCTATATTTGTATTTGTTCTTAGTTATTTAATTACATAAGCATGCTTATTGCTAAATAGATTTATTAAGCCCTAAAATTTTATTTTAAAATAATTATGATATGATTTATTGTGCTTTAGGCCTACTAACTGCATTCTGTGAATTCCTTCATCTTACATACCTTATATTATTTTTAATTCACCTTCTTACTTTGGTGTAAAGTTAACTTTTATATTTTTGTTGCATACATATAACAAAAACTAGCAAACATTTAGATGATACAAAATTGTATGTTTTAAACTAGCAAGATAGGGTACCTGTAAAAAAAGGTATTATTGTTACTCAACCACTTCTAAAACTTAATTATAAATTCTTTATGTGCGCATTGAATAGAGTTGTATTGAATCGAAATTCTTTGAATCACATCACTGTATTGAATCGAAAAAATTTGCTGCATCGCACACCCTTATTAAACATGCATTTACTGTACTTGGCTCCTTAGTAAGTATTTCATTGAAATGGCAAGTATCATCATGCAGACACTGTTGATTGGTTGGTTTAATTTTTTTACAGTTTGGTTCGTTTTAAATAGTTTCTTGTTTCTTAGTAATTATGTAGTATGCTAAGGAAAACTTTAACTTTTATGCCAGTAGATCTAAAAGAAAAAGAGAGTGATTCAGAAAATTAATTTGTGATAGTAAATAAATAAATAACATTTTATTACTAGGCCTACCTTTAATAGTGTGCAGTTTGTCAGGTTTTTCCCCAATTTGAAATATAATATACTCTAAGAAACTTAAAATTGAGGATTAACTTGTAAGTGGGTTATCTTACATTCCTTTATTTTTGGGGTACTATAACCCTACATTTTCCAAAAGAAAATTTGCTTGTATGTTTTACTATAACAGCACATGAATAAACTAAGTAAATAAAAATATATTGCATTTTTAACACTACTATGGAGACACATCTGAGAAGCACATTGTAAACATACTTTACTGCTACACTCCAAGCAGATGAACTTATACAGATATAAACTGTTTTTCTCTTCTTTGCTGATGGGTATGTGGAGATCTTTCGTTTCTGCATTTTATCCAATGGTGCTTCTGCTTGTAGTTGAAGGGCTGGTAGCCGATTGCCTGGATCAACTACGCTGCTTTTTCGGCTTCTGTAGTTGATTGCTTTCTTCAACAGCTTTTTCAATCGTAACTCGGAAGTTCTCTTGGCTGAGAGTAGCTTGCTAATCTTGCTTGAAGATGAGATGTAATAAGCTCATAGCCTAACTCCTTTATGAACTGGAAACGGGTAATGTCTGGATTACTTTTGAAGCACAAGTACATAATGTAAGTGTTTACTGTTACGATATTCAAGAGCCTGTAGAAGATACCCATGGGCCAACGTCTGGTTCTACAATTTGAGGAAAATATTACGCACTTCATATCCAGAAGGTAGACTCCACTCTTAGTACTGTTGTAGTACAAAGTTATTTCTGGTTGCCTTTTTACTTCATTGGTTTTCACTGTATGATGCATGCTCGAAATTAGAAGTACAGCACGATTCTTCTGGGGTACGTAGCTCAACAGGGTCATTTTCACATCTGGTCTGAATCCATAGAGTGATGAACCAACAGGCCTCCTTGAATTCTGCAAGAATTCTTCTTGTATATCTTTTCTTATCTTTTCTATCCAAGCATTCCAACAAATGTTAGTTTTCTTTTGTGAGCTCATCAACAAGCTCAATGGATGAAGACCTATTGTCTCCGGTAATGTTCCTGTTAGAACACGAATTGGTTTGCTTGGACGTAAAACACACTTGTGAGAATACTCAGCTTCTTTTCGTCTTCTGTAAGTCCTATGCAATCCAGAAGGACCAGATGTCTGTCTTTTCCTGAATATATGGGAAAATTCATCATTCAATTCATCAAGTAGGAAGTTTTTGCGTCTGTCAAACATAGCACTTTTAAACTGTATTTTTTAGGTTTTTTTTTGTATGTAGACTCTGAATGGGCATCTACCTCTAAAAGGTACTAACATTTCGTCCACTGTTACTTCTGATGATACACAGTAACTACTTTGGCAGTTTACTATGAATCTTGTAAATAATTCTGCAATCGGAGCAGTTTTGTCAGTCAATCTTCCCTCTGCTCTAGTTTCTGCACTGTCAAATCTCAGAGTGGCAGTAACAATTAAATATTGCTTTTCTTGCATAGTTGCAGAAAAAATAGGTTGGCCACACGAGTCTTTAGAAAAAAAAGAGATACTATTAGTTCATCATTTGACTTCATTATAGAGAACAACACTAATAAACCAATTAAAGCATTAATTTCTGCCTCATCAGTGTCTTTGTAGCTGTATTTGTTTGTGTTGTCTCCTAAGCATTTTCGTAATTGTAGTTTTTTATTTGTGTTTTCCACAATGACATCCAACATTGTATCAATTCCATCGATACAATAGATTTTTATTTTTGAAGGTTTATTACCCAAAGCTTTTGCAGCACCTCTTACTCCGGGCAAACCAGTTCTCACTGTGTTTCTTGCTGGCATTCTTACTTGAACAGGAGAGAAATTTGAACTCCACGCGTTTGGAGGACCAGCTTCTGTTTTCTTACTTCTTTAAAAGGAAAACTCAGGAACGTCCTCTTGAATGATGTTCTGTGAGCTGTTAACAACTACTGATTCCTGATTCAGGAGGTTATTTTCATCATCAGAATCATCAGAGGAAAAGTCTTGAACAACAGTTTGTGATGAATCAATCATTCACTAGTGGATCCACATTCAAAATAACATCATCGTCTTCTGGTTCGTCAAAGTCTTCTTGCATAGGTTGTGTAAGTGGTCCAATTTTGTCTCCAGACATATTCCAATGGGGATCTGCATCAGAATCGCCGACTTCTTCGTTACTGTCAGATGATCCTGCGTCACTGTTGTAACCCAACAATCTCCGAATACGGTAACTAAAATATGGATCATTTGTGTTCACTGGCCTACTACCACTAGGTCAATCCATTGAGTGGGTAAACCTGATAGATAATATCCACTCAAAAATATTTACAATAACATTTACAACACTATTTACAAAAACTACTTTACACATAAATAGAGACCATCATTCACAGAAGCCGCTGCACACGGAATGTAAGTGGAGACAGTCGGTATCAGCGACCGACAGGACTGAAGCAATCGATTTGTCAAGGTCGCATGTTTCACCAGAACTGAAAAACAACTAGACAGGCTTGAAGAGAAGTAGAGGGGGTACAGCTATTGTGTAGGAGGGGAGTTTTGGATGACATTGGCACTCTCCATGACAACAAATATTTTACCGTGGTGCGTCACAGACCGGGGTCTCTAATAGCAGTTTTAAAGCAGAATGTACTCAACAAATCTTTAATATACTAATATATTTGGTTAAAATTCTTCATAGTAAATATTCATCTATAAAAAAACCTTAAAAATTGCTTGACATTTTATTAGAGCTTATAGTATTAAAACTTTCTCAAGTATGATGTTACGATTAACTTAATATGGTCTCAGCTCAATGATTAGGTTGATTAACCCTTAAAACGCGGCATCCGTATATATACGCATGTTTACAATTGCCCGTAACGCGTTATACGTAATATTTCGCGAGCC
>JAQJVL010004242.1:40000-47713 GCA_035578905.1 Stictocephala bisonia | reverse complement strand
GAAAGGGGGGGGACAGCATTAAATAAATACAATTAATTTAATAAATACACGCCGTGACGTCAGAAAAAAGAGCGCTAAAACGGCGTGACGTCACACAACACTGACCTAGGACAACGTCATCGCGGGGGGTCCACGTGCTCGTAGTAAACGTAACCTTCAAGGTCACCACGTGGCTGATAACAGTAGTAAACAATAGTAAACTTGACCTCAAGGTCAACACGTGGTGATAATCAGTAGTGGTCTTGACCTACGGGTCAAGCACGTGGTGATAACAGTTGTAAACAACAACAGTCCAAAGTTCAAGGTCGTGCTTCATCTCTCATTTCTACACTACTTATATTGTAATACATTTTTGTTGTGTAACGTTTACTTGTGCTGTATATGTACCAACACGTACTATGCTAACTAAACAAAAATTATTTAATTAGTTGTTGTTAAATTAATCAATAGTATCACTTAAACCATTAAACAATTGGGAAAGCTAAATCAATAAGTAACAATCTCACTTGAAGCGCTTTTAAGTTGCCAAATGCGTTTTAATCATTTGACGAGTTTTTAGAAAAAAATTTAAAAATTCTATTGGAACTTAATGTACAAATGACCAAAAATTTAATTAAAATAAATAGGAAACACGACTGAAAATACTATTAATTTACGGTAAAAGGGAAAGTCCTCAGTTCTATTAGCTATTCAAACTTACACAGCTGAAAGTATCTTTCTTTGTCAACGCTAAAGCTGCTGTGATTAACTAAGTTACTTTAGTTAATTAACTTTTTTCATTAGGAAGTTTACTTCTACTCACGACATTTTATTGTCAACATGATGTTGGAAGTAAAGAAGGCTACTATATAATTCTGGACATATACTGATGTTTGGAAATTCCACCAATAGTTATCAATCTACATGCTTTAATAACATATTTTTACAAATCATTTAATTTACGTTACTAAATCAACTACTTTAATGTATTTTACGTTTAATAGAAACAATTCAAGTTAGTTATAAATAATTACAAATAAAGTTAAGATTTCTTAAAATTAACACCACATATATGCTCTTAGAGTAAACATTTATGTTATTAGTTCCAAAATAAAAATATTTTGTGATTTGAAAGTAAAAATATTCATGTTTCTTATTTAGCAAATATAATAATTTGAGATGAATGATTTATGTTAAATATTTTATAAAATGTACTTTAAGACGTAATGTTAAATATCTATTTAGCATTACTAAACTTGGAATTTTTTTTATTAATTAATTTTAATTGTTTCATAATTCCTTAAATTCTGTATTATTAAATTTGTTGAAATATGGTAAATGTTTAGTTGTATTAATGTAAATATCTAACTTTGGTCAGATTTAATTCAATATAAATTAAACTGTATATATAAAACATGCAATAAATACAACTTTCATAAATATACACCAGTTATTTTATGTTATGCAGAAATCATCACCTAAAATTAATTGAGATTTTACCAGAAAGATGATTTTGTCATAATAATCTGAAGAAATCAGGCGTTATGTACTACACTACAATGTGGTGTGTATAACATCATATATTGCTGGGATCCAGTCAGTAAACATAAAGCCAAAGTTATTGATACGTAGGGCGAGTAGTGTGAGACAGGGAGAAATTCTCTCAACTCATCTCCTCTAAGTGGTTGGCGTGCTGAAAAGTACAGTCAAAATTTAAATTAACAGTCAACAATTTTATTAAACTTCTTTTTTCAAGGATTCTTTGTTAGCTTTTATGCAGAATTACACTTTTAATTAATTATTCTTGTTGATATACTGTTATTTATTAACATTATTATAATTTACTGTACTGATATTTATAATAAAAATATGAAACACCCTTGTATTGTGTAAATTAATTTAAAAAACACATTTTCCCAATATTTCAGATTTAATGTTTTTATTCTATTTTTAAATGCCTTACCTTCCCCCTCAATTGCCTAATATCTTACACACTCACATCCCACAGTCACAACCCAATCAACGTTAACTACACTCTCATCACTAGTATTACCTTCATACCCCACTCAGGCTGACATCACTAGTGTATCAGTAAACAGAAAAATGAGATACGTGAGGCATTTACAAACTTTTAACTATATAATATTTCAGATTATTTATATATCTTAAGTACAAAATAGTTGTATATATTGTGTTATACATTAGAAACAATTTAACTATTACTTTATCATTACATTCAATTTGGTAATGAATTTAGTTTGAATAAAAATGTCATTTCAAAGTTATTTGTAATCACTAAAATAGTATTCTGCCATCCACACAAATAGCATTATCTTAAATACATGTTGATAGCTAATAACACTGACTTACATATAAATTAATGTAAAATGTGTAATTACCATTAAATATTTTACAATAGTTATTTCTCAATATGCGTTGAACTATATCTCTGGAGTACGTTCAATTTTCTTAAAGTCATTAGTGACAGGTTCAACTGTAACGTCATTGTGTAACTTTGCTAACAAGTGATCTAGGTTATACATACAGTTCAGTTACAATAAAAACTGTTAAAAGTATTGCTAAAAGTTAATAGAAACTGAAGTATTTTATTTATTTCTTACCGGAAGTAGTTGTTTAGAGTACTTGTGATCTTTTAATAACCTCACATATAACATGTTTATATTTTCATTCAGCATTACTTTGTGGGTACTGATATAAATTAATATAAAGCATAAACTAATTAAGTTTGTTGATTTAAGGCATAGTTTTCAATCATTTACTAAAAAGTTTTGTTAAAATATAATAGATTTAAATGCATAGTAATCTGATTTATTCAATCAATTCAAACAATAGAAACTGTTAAATATTCTATGATCCTCTGTATGGTATACATTTCGATTATTTTTTATTCTGGTATTAATGTATACTACAATACATATTTCTATTTTAAAACATATATGAAAAATAAAGTGAATCATTAGTAAACTGGCTCTTTGCGAGTCTTCACCCTTCGACAAAGCAACACTCTCACGTAAATGTTTTTGTAAAAAACAAAATTAAAAAAATATTTACTTGCGTATGTGTGTGTTTTTGTTTAAATTGTTAAAGTATATTACATTTTTTAAGTGTATAAACCCATATTATATGAAAACAGAGAAAACAGAGGTTTTAAGTAAAAATATAACGTACTTATTACAGAATTATTTTTAAGTTAATTTTGATAATGTTTATTCCAGTTTTTTCAGTACAATGTACACACTACTAAATTACTACCTGTTTGCATAGCATGTAGTTAGTAACAATTTTAAGTTCCTAAACCTGCAAAGCTTTTTCTTCTTAGTTGGTACTGTCGGGACCTAAAGTCCTCCCTCCCAAGTGCGAATTTCCCATTTCAACCATTTACTTTTTGCGGACTTATCTTTTTTAGGACAAGGAAGGCCTTACTTTTCTTCAAGCCCTTTTTCACCGTAGTTGTATTCATCTTTTATTAAATGCCATTACCTAACTGATTCTAACTTCTTTAACATCGTCAATGAGTGTAAAGTTAAATACATATGCTTTACAAGTGGATGAGGTCTAAAAGCACATGAAAAATAAATCCATGCTGAAAAGGTTCTTAAAGGATAATTCTATATATAGTAAAAAAACCAAGTATCCATACATTTGAATATTTGTTTAAGTTCTTATAATGCATTGTATTATCATTGTATTGAATATTTAAAAATAATTATATACGACACTAAAAACTTTACAACTCTAGGTAATTTCAACGATAATGTTAAAAACATTCATGGAAACTGTCATATAGTTAAATGCTTCAATAATCCTTCATCCTCCAACCAAACTCATCAAATTGATTTAATTAAGCTTTCACTATCACGTGTAAAGGTGACACGTGTTCTGTGACTTACTGAGCCAGTCATGAATATGCAAAGTCAGCTCCACTTCACATCTAAGATCCCTGGTAAATATTTATCTTATTCATCTTGAATGATAACATGATCTATGTATGGCCTCTATGATTGTCTAGTCAACGCTTGACTTTCAAAAGTACTTAACCTTCAAATTATCTCACTTCTAAGATCAGACTGTGACAAAAATATCCAGTTGAATTCGTGGCATTTAATTAAAAACCTTATCTTTAACTTATTTACTAATCGAACATTTAAAGAGAATGATGTGAAGTATGAAAATATAATAAGGAGAATTCACTCACTCAAAGGTACTATAAACTCAATTTACAATATAAACAACTAAGTGTGTTTTTTTTTTTATAGTCAATAACAGGAAGCATAATTGAATATCCCTAGCATCCAAGTTTACAAATAAATCTCTAGAATAAACTATTAATAATTTAGCCTTTGAGAGCTCAGAGTATGATTTCTAATGTCAAAGCATAAATGTTAGTATACAGTGTTTATAAATCCATGTAAATATCGTTAATGCATCAACTATCAATCCCCCTCTTAATGGTATTCTTTGTTCAAATTCCACATTCCTCTTCAGTTATAATTTGACATCAACAATATGTGTTGGTGCAACCTCAAACCGGTATTAACATCTTCCCCTAGTGGTTACACCCCTTGTAACTCATACGTTATGGCAGTCTTACGGTCTTCTCAACTACCACACTTGTAGACAAGTTTACTCCAGTAACTCACCTTAGGAAATACATTTAACTAGGCTCCACCACAAAAATTCCTCCCAGACGTCTATACAGTTACAGAACTATTACTGAAATATCTTCAGAAATAATATTAAAATTATTAAGTCAATTATGGGTCAAACGTCGACTTTCTTGAGCCATATTCAATGTAGTAGGACCCAAGTTTCATTATATTTACAAACTTTGCCTGCTGAAATTAGCTAAACTGATTACTGCACCTAAAAGGAACATTTTTCTCATACCATTCACAATTCAAATAATATATTAAACTACACGGAATACTAAATTACTAAGTACATTTAGTTAGAAAAAGTAATCAGTTTTTAAGTTTAACTTTAGTAAATGTTGTAACCAACCATATTTCTAACTAACAAAAACGCGATTTTATTGAATATTTAGTGAATTTATATAGCTGAAAGTACAAATTACTTCTTAATTTTCATTTTCTAGCAGTTGTAACACTAATTTGATGTTAAATATGTATTTTATTCAAAGTTGATTTCTATTATTCCAAGTGACTATATAAAGTTACTGGTATGGTCATAACTTAATAGTTTTTTTTTTTTTTTTTTTTTTTTTTTTTTTTTTAATATATCCTAATACAACGAATTGAATAAAGGTGATATAGTTAAAACATTCTACTAAGCGTTCCTTAACTTGTAAAACAACAAATTATTACATCAGCATTTGAGAGTTCATAGTCTGACTCCAAGTCGTAAAGTATAATTGTGGAAATTTTATCAACTAAACTGAGTAATGATTATAATATATTTTTTTTATTCTAGGGTACAGTCTTTGTAGCAGTCATTACATTAAATGTATAAATGTTATTCCATACAGCATTAAGTTGAAAAAGTGGTATATGAATTCAATATTTTCTTATCAACTTTATAACGCTAATAACTACTATTAAAAGGTTATAAATATGTATATTTAGATAATGTAAGGGTTTATATTGACCATTTACACCAACTGAAAGTTATACTGCGTAGGTCTACTTGGAAGGAAAACCATTGTGAAGTATAGGCAATTCACTTTCATGAATTCACCTCGTGCTTTGGACGAATGTTTATCGACTTCATCTTTATAACTTTGAATAGCCTATTTATCCCACATTGAATAGAAGTGTGCTTTCTCAACAAAGGGGTTCTATCCCCGGGTATTCTTGGGCATCTCACCATTTAGGTTGCCCTATAGTAAACAATTATTGAACATATGTTACTTACAGTTTTTCTTTAAACTAATATTTTCTTCCACACTGTAATGCAGTGAATGTTTCTTTATAGTATCTATCTATACCTATAAAAGGCAAATACCACTGACTTATTCACCCAACGGTGTAACTAAAAAAGTACTAGACCTATGAAGATGAAATTTTTTAGAGTCAAAATTTCTATGTTGTAGATGTGCAATAAGAACGGATTTTGAAAAATCGAAGATGGCAGCCTTTTTAGTGCCAACAATTTTAAATGCCAGCGTTTCTCTAATTGGACGGTAGCGGCTAAATGAACGGTTTTGCAGCAAAACTAACACCATTTTCTGTGCCTGATTTGAGACGATCTACAACTTTCCCCTATGACCTTTTGCTCTATCTCACCTCCTTCATCCTTAGGTAAAGCTAGATTTTCAATTTTTACGTTTAAATCAAATTAATCAATTTACGGCCTCTAAGAGTAGACTTACAGGTTTTTTTAGTCTATGAAACTTCGTTATTTAGGAAAACAAACTGTTTTTAGTCGGAAAATTTCAAATTTAGTTTTAAAGCATACATAGACTAAATATATATAGGGCTAAATATATGACATGACTAAACATGGCGAGAAACATATATTTTATTGGTTCAGAGTCAAATATAGTACTTTGTTACCTCTTAAAGTAGACTTACAGATTTCTACAGACTTTGCGACGTTTTATTTAAAAAAACAAACTGTTTTCAAGCGGAAAATTTACAATTTAATTTGACCTAATTCATAGCTAGTTCATAAGACATGAATATGGCTAAATATGGTTATAAATCTGATATTTCGTTAATTCAGAGTCAACTAAAGTAATTTGTGCCCTACGGATTTGTCTAGATTTTGAAAATTTTTTATCTAAGAGAACAAACTGATTTCGATTGGAAAGTTTTTAATTTAATTTTAACACATGAATGTCCAGTTCATCAGACCTGGCTAAACATGACGAAAACCCCGACATTTAATTGATTTAAAGTCAATTGCCGTACTTTACGGCCTCTAAAAGTAGATTTTTAGATTTTTTTAGACAATCAATGTTTGTAAACTACAAGAAAAGTCTTATTAAAATAGCAAGATTATAATAATGATTTTCATACAGCCATAAATGTCCTACTTTGCTCTTTCTCAAAGTAGGCTTACATTGTTTTACTGTAATAATTATATGCAAATCATTTACCACTCATCACTAATTCTCCACAACTTTACATCCAATTGACTTGACATTTTGTACATAGGTTTATCTTGGCTCCTAGAGACTCACTGAGAGGATATTCCTCTCCGATCTCCGGTTTGCGTCCCATTGGCCTCCAAAATTCCAATAACATTATTATGGAGCTATAGTATTTATAGTTAATCAAATAAATTCATCGATTTATTTGATTAACAATTGTTAAATAAAAACAAACAGAATACAATTTTGGTAAGATAAACTTTTAAAATTAAAAATAATTGAGTGCTGTAGTACATTATACATAGCATTAGCTGTTCTACATTGGATATAAATTTGATGTAGTGTGAAATCATAGCTTGCTGCACATTTAGATTATATAATCAAAATCAATATTTGTTCTGTGATTATGACTGGTGAAGCGGGTGGGTACAGCTAGTTGTTTTATAAAATAGCTGTAATATTTGAAACCTTAATTCAGTACTGTATATAGGACTTTAATAAACTTTAGCTTAAGTCCATTAAATAGGCATATTATAACTTTTTCATACTATATTATAATTAAATTCATTTATCTTTATTGCTTTGGATTATATTAATTATTAACTATACACTTGTATGTAACCTGTAGGCTTTAGAGCATACCAATCGAAATGGTTAGAGAC